>WURT03486148.1:49808-65481 GCA_009936505.3 Holothuria glaberrima | reverse complement strand
ACCAGTCTACCAAGTATATGGAAGGCCCTCTCATTCATAAAACTGTTTAAGTGAACACAGGATGAATCTGTGGTCATGTCTTTGGGATGTACTATATGTGTTAATAGTATCTAATATATCTAACATCATATTGGGAGAACTTCAAAAACAGATGATAGAATGTGCCAATTGGAGGTGTTCATGGTAGGGCAGAAGGAGGTGTTCATTGTAGGGCAGTTTATTTCGCTCCTCCTTACCTCCTATATGTATATACCATTATTGCCTGCAATAACTGTCTGGCAAAAACGAATAGAAAAGTAGTTTGCTCCATCTCCCATCACTCATTTGTACATAAACAAGGAGAAGTGTACTTTGAATGGCAGCTGACTAATTCAAACATGTTGAAGTTAAGTCAACAAAATTGACAGAGTATGGAAAGCAAATTTATTATGCTGTGAAAGCTCTTTGTTTTGTTGAATGAAAGAATATAACAAATTACGAAAGAGGACTCTTTGTAACTCAACATACATATATTGAGTAATGTTGCAAATGGGAAACTCCCACAGTAAGTTAAGTGGTGCAATCAAACTACTTGGGTTTCCTTAAAGGATATCCTGTGGAGTTACTTGCTAAATATCCTTTGTAACATTTTTGTGACAACAGAATTAACTGTGAACTAGGGGCTCTTCATCTTAATACCTACCGCACTGCTCCCAGAAGATCCGTTAAAGATATATATAAACACTTTTTCATTACTTTTATTGATCTACACACTTCACGAGTGCTACACAGTGATCGACCTTATATATATATATATATATATTTCACTAATTCCCCACTTAGGGCGAAAGAAGTTGTTGAAAAGTCGACCATAGGGTGAAAAAAAAATATGGCGAAAAAATGGATTCCCCTTAACGTTTTTACACACTTTTTATATAGGAATACGTAAACGTGTGGTAACATCCTTTTACAGACACAATGCTATTACTTCAAAGTCGACGAATTTACCGACACCTGTCTGTTAACACACACGGATGGCAGGCCATTGAAATAACGTTGTTTATATTTTGAGGACGTTGGGGGGAAATATATGCTTATGTATTTTATTGTTTTTTTTTTTCACCTTAAGGTAGGAAGATATAAGGACTTTCGCCTTAAGGGGGAATTAGCGTTATGTGTATATATATATATATATTTCACTAATTCCCCACTTTGGGCGGAAGAAGTTGTTGAAAAGTCGACCATAGGGTGAAAAAAAAAATATGGCGAAAAAACGGATTTCCCTTAACGTTTTCACACACTTTTTTAGGAATACGTAAACGTGTGGTAACATTCTTTTACAGACACAATCTATATGCTATTACTTCAAAGTTGACGAATTTACGGACACCTATCTGTTAAAACGCACGGATGGCAGGCCATTGAAATAACGTTGTTTATATTTTGAGGACGTTGGGGGGAAATATATGCTTATGTATTTTATTGTTTTTTTTTTCGCCTTAAGGTAGCAAGATATAAGGACTTTTGCCTTAAGGGGGAATTAGCGTTATATATATATATATATTTCACTAATTCCCCACTTTGGGCGGAAGAAGTTGTTGAAAAGTTAACTTCCCTGGTAGGCTATACAGTACTATACCAGGGAGTTGTTATTTGGATGACTACCTGACTATACATAGCTATAGTTACTGTAATTCGAATTGTAGCCCTTGGGCCTCAGCAGGTTGCTTTTCTTTCGAAACAGCAAGATGTGAAAGACATTGTTGGTGCTTCAGCAACTGCTACGGTCGGTGATTATCCTCTATAAGCAAAAGGAAAATTTTACGAACCTGTGATGCCACTCTTTAAAAAATTATGTTCAAGTAGTATTCCTCAAATAAAGACCACGTTGGTACCGTTATGCACACAGTGTGGGACCTCGGATATAGTGCTTCCATGTGAACAGCATGGTGAACAGGGAGATGGTACTGAGTCTCCCTGGGTGGGCTGCAATATCCCACAGTACAGCACAGACTGTACAGAAACTGTGGTGGTAGTTTGTTGTAAGCATGAAGGACAGACAGACAGGGTCATGGAAAGTGCTTTTGGTAAGCGAGGTCAACATTGTGTAATGAGTGTAAATATGACCCGGCATAACGCTCTTCCCAAATGAATATGCAGAGCGAACGTTGCATGTGGACGAGGCTTATCCGTTCGATAATGAGCCGGTACAATGAGGAAATTGTTGCTTCTTTTCGTGAGATATGTGTTAATTTGCTGCAAGCTATGTGTGATTCACGTTTGGAAAGGGGAATAGACCACAATGGAATTACATTGGTGTCACTTTATATTTTTCAAACGCAATATTTCCCTTTAAAAGCAAATACTGTAAATTCTTACAGTTCTCATACTTGATACATGGATATCCCATATTGAGACGAAGAATGCTGTACAGTTTTTGGTGGAGGTCAAAGGTCATTAAAGGTCACCATAGTTCAAACTCTAAAAACTTTGTTACCCCTCAAGGTAGAAATCATGGATGTATATACTTTCCGACATAGCATGCAGATGCCTTATATGAATCAGAGGATCCTATCCTCTTTAAAGGAGTTCAAGGGTCATTCGAGATATCAAACTTGGAAAACCCTGCTATAGCAATATCTCAAGATAGGAAGCACGTACATTTTCTACATGTAGGATGTGAACACATAATGAACACTAGGAAAATACCATCCCTTTTGTGGGAGGGTCAGTTGGTGTGTCAATGCATGGTCACTGTAGTCCGGAGGTACTGTCCTTTAGTTATGGTGAAAGCTAAAGGCTAGTGGACTAAGTGAACTGAGTTCATCAACACATCAATGCTTTTTTTTGCAATATGGTTTTAAAGAAAAGATGCTCTCATTATCCTGTTTTCTACTTTAATATTGTGTACATAGGTGTAAGGAATCTCTGTTGTTGCCTTGTACACCTAAAGTGGTTCCTGGTTGCACATACAAGACAGGTAACCAGGAGATAAAATCTTAACTGAAAACCGTCCCAGGTTTATCTGACCTTAATTTCACCCATGGTTCCTTTTTCAGACCCCCCCCCTTCCCGTACCTGGGCAATGCAGGGATGTCATCATGAATGTATCAAGAGTATTTCATTCTGGATAAATTGGAATCAAGCTCCAGTTGGAAGGAGCATAATTGGGCTGGCCCATACATTACAATTAATACGTACCCCTGCTATACAGACCATCAAATTCATGGAATAGTGGAGACTAGGTAAATTTCTTGTCCTGGTCAAAAGTATAATGCAACAGCCTGCTTTTGCCAGGCGGTTTTGGTGGGGGACCTTGCATGCTTACTACTGACAAGTAGATGACTTGAAAGAGTCTTTGTGGACGAAGATAAGCTGGCAGTCTCCATCATACATCAAAATGGGCACACATCACTTGAAGCTGAAAAAGCTCTACCAATATTATGTTATCCATTCAGAGTTTACTTTTTCCTTACATCAAGCAAGGCTTCACATTGACCCCGTACAATATTGTATAGTCCGTGATTTATTTTACTGTTGATTCATTTGTGATATTTTCCTCAGGATTCAGTCTTGTGCTTGAGGTAAAGGATGCTCTTGATTTGACCTTGAGGAGGGGTAGGTTCTGACACCCAACAAAAGATCAAGCATTACAGGATTGGCCCTAAATCAGTGGCACTTTTATTTCATCATTCAGTATTGTCAAACACTGGAAAGGGTTATTTTCAGCAGTTACGTGATGGTGGGCATACTTGTAAAAACAACTGTAAATGTGACAGCATCCATGCATGTTATGGTTCACTAATTACATATTCTCCTGATAAGGTTGGGAAATCAGATCCTGCTTTAGTAAAAAAAAACATTCCTTAACCTTTAAAGCTTGTAGCTTCTGAATTAGTCCGCAACAATATCAATACAATTGTTAGTTTGTAAAGGTGAAAAATTGTGTTTGCTTTGTGGGAAATATCACACTTTTGATAGAGTCTTGTGTTCTCACCACAACCAAACTGCTCAGTCATTATGACACAGATTTTTCCAGATGGAGGATCTTCAGCATGATATAATCTTACTTTCATACTTCAATTGAAAGCAGATGAAACAAATTAATTGGTCAAAAACTGGTTGTGTAATAATTGGTCAAGACCTGGTTGTATAATTTTTAAGGTCAAATGGTTATTTTCAATCATAGGCCTATTGAAGTGTTTCAAATTTGATCAAGAATGGCAAATTATTCTTATTCTAAGGTTTCTCTTAGATTTGTAGGTTTTAGGTTATTAACAAGAGAAATTGCTGGAGTACTTAAAATTGAGTAGCCTACCAAATTGTCTTGTTATTAGTGTTTGTGACTAGACAGGATACTGCTTTGTCTCAAATAATTCCCTCAAAGATTAGTCAAGGTTGAAGTGAGGGATTTCTGTTTGCAAGGGACTTTAAAACCATTCTCCGTTTTTCCCTCCACTGTAAATAATAAATGGACTTGAGATTGAATTTATGATGTATTTGTACTGTGACAAACTGTTGTATAAAGGTCAACCGAGTGTTGTTTATTCAAACAATATACTATGTCAGATAGGAGTGTCATGGTTGAATGGATGAAGGCGGTGACATTTGAGGCATATAAATGGGCTTAGCAATTGGGAGATACATGGGGCATAAACCCAGTCAGGTTGTAGCAGATTTTCGTCCAAGAACAAAGATTTTTTAGCTAAACGCTATAGCTGTTTGAGTTATCACAATCAGGTGCCTTTCAGGTGACATTCTGTCTGTCACATATCTATTATGTGTGTTCATAAGTGTTCAAAGAACTCTCAAACATTTATTTTGGACAGATTTTTGATAAGACTTGGACATGATGATCAATGAGTGCAGGGCTGATTAATTAGGTTGTGGCAGCTGTATACCAACAGGAAGCAGCAGTCAAAGGTCATTTAGGGGTCAATATAGTCTAATACTAGTATGTGAAAATCTCAAAATGTGTCTTTTTCTCACTAAGCATGTTATGTTCTTGAAAGGTGGTCATAATGTTCCTCAAGTAGTGCTCCTTTCAGTTTGGTGGACACACGTTTTAGATAGAAAGTCATTTAAGGTCATTACAGAGGTCAAACGAGGGAAGTCTTTGATGTGTAATTTCTTTAATGTAACTAACAGGTGGATATGGATTCCACTCTTGGTGTGTATAATCACTGTTTTTGTGCCATATAAAGTGAATGTCATCAGGGATCGAATTGAGGTCCAAACCATCTAATTCTAATATCTTTAAAACCTAAATTAGGATTGCGCCAAAACTTAGTAGATGTAATAACACAATTTGGCTCGTAAAAATATCAGTGAAGTTCAATGATGAAGTCATCAGGGATCATTAGAGATCAAATTTGCAATAATTGCTTCATTTGTTTGATTGATATGAAACTTGGAAGATCCAGTCAACACTAAGTGTCAAAAAGAATGGCGGTCAGTTTGAGGTCATCAGGGGTCATTTAAGGTCAAATTCAAAGATTGTGGAGATAAATGAAATTTAGCAGAAGTATGCAATATTTCATGCCAGTTAAACCTTACGGAAGTACTGTGGGGACGAATGTGGTCCTTTAGTGCAGCATTTCAAAGATTCATGGATGTACCTGTAAAAGTAATATTTGCATGGTAACAGAATTTTTAGGATAATTCCAAATACTAAAAGGTCAATGAGGGTCCATCAGCAAAAGAAACCTCTGTGCCCTCGGTCATGATTACATGTACATAAGTGTTAAGCAAGCTGGCTTTAAGTAAGGTGTCAAAATTTAGCCCTCATATTTTTTGGTTCCATACTTGCTTGGGGTTCATAGAATAATACCAGAATGCCACTTACAATATGTTGTTGCCTTCCGAGAACAAATGTTGGCTTGGATTGAAATTCAATCAGGTAGTTGTCAAATAGCAACTCCCTGGTTTTAGCTCCTGCTCTAGTTTATCTGGGATATTCAGTAACATTTCAAGGTGACCCTCTTAAGTGAAAAGATTCGCAGCTTGATTAAAAATGTTGCTTTGGAACTGATCCGATGTGACCTTGTTATGCAAGCCCTTACTGGCTCTTACCACAGTTAAGTTCTTTTATCATCATGAAATCCCTGGGTGGAGACCTCAAAATCGTAATCCTCTCAGATCCTGACAGATGACCACATTTAGGTGAGGTCATTCATTGGCTGCTTAATATAAAGATAACAACCACCCACCTTTATAATTATAACTTTGATCATCTTGCAGTGTGTTTATTTATTTAACCAAGTTAATACAACAAGATTATTGTCTCAACTTGTTTTTCATTGTTTTTTTAAAGTGTGCATCTAGTTTTTTGAGTGGGAGAACACCCTAATTACTGTACTAATGTGTGCTCATATTTCAGCATTTGTGTGGAATGGCCTAAAGGTTAAAGTAAAAGTTTTAAATAAAATTATTTTTTGGAAGTGAAATAAAAGGAATATAATGAGGAGTGATATCCTCTTAGATAAAAAAAAAAAAATAGGTATAAAATTAGTTCCACTTGTATAAAAATTCTTTTGTCTGTTTTTGTAAAAATGGCTTAACAGTAACATAGACACTTCTGCTCTAACATTTTTGCTTCATGATGGGTCACTCTTTAAATTTAATATAGGAATCTTTGTAATATTATTCACATTCTTTGTGAAGCACCACCATCGCTTGGTGCACAGCATACAAAGAAAAGGTTGCATAAAAATACCTTCCAGATAACTGGAAATGGCATTTCTCAAGCCTTCTTTATACATCCTAGAAATGACAGCCTTTAAACTGGTATAGAAAACTATTCTTGGTAAAAGCACCTTCAGCAATTTTTAAATTGCATGAGACATCCCCTTGGGACCTTGGGGGAGGGGAAAGGGGACTTGATCCGAGTGAACCCTTCCTCTTAACCCTTCCTCTTCACCCCTCCCCTTCAGGTGTGCCACTGATGCCAGATGTAGTTTTGGGGGGTTTTTATAGAATAGAAACTATTAATAGAAAGGAGCTTTTTATGATGTTGGGGAAAAAGATACTTCATGAAAGATGTCATGCATAAGCCGTAACCATATCATAAATTAGAAACCTCACTATCCCCTGAAGCTCGTACTTCATTAATCATTATCACTGAATTGTCAAATTCTTACAGGACCCCTTGGTTTCACCCAATCCATACATGACATCTTGCATGATATGAAGTCGTGAGACTTGTAACCCTAACCTTATTTCATGTCTCCTCCCTAAACCCAAACTTGTGACATGATATCATGCCTGATAGGCATATCTGGAGACCAGAAGGTGACACATTACAAAACAAAATGTGAGGGTTTGGTGTTGATTTAACTTTAACATATAATATTTATTTTCTGAAACATCTTTCAAGATGGATGGAGGATATTCAAAAAGCATTTGTAAGATGTAGGTTGTTCACAGGTTGGTTTGGGTAGCTGTTAAATATTCCTTTAAGCAAAGTGTAACCTGGTTACAATAGCACAGATTTTGTCTTAACCAACCTAGGCCTTTACAACCATAGTTGGTATCAGACTTCTAGGAATGTAGAGAATCCACTTGAAACTCTGAAGTTAAAATTCACTCAGGCTAAAGAACAGGGTATTTCTCTCTGGCTTCAAAATACATGGTAAGGTTTGGTATAATGATATGAACAATTTTCCCTCTGGTAAAAGCATGCTCATTCTCAGCCTTGATTGTGATATTAAAATTTTATGGATATTATTATGCTGTTCCCCAACAAAAAGTTAACTGTTAGCATTTTATGTGTAGATTCAGCATTGACATTTTGCTGAGTTTTGAAAACTTGTAAAGGGAAGCAGGATTAGCTTGGACAGTTTAGATAGAAACCTTTGTTAATAGTTCATGACCTTATTCTTTAGGAAGGGAACACATGAACAATAGGTTAGTTAAGTTTCGTGTATGTATTAAGTCAGGATATGGTTGCACAGTAGTATCATGTAATTCACAACTAGTATTCACGTAGTAGATAATGCACAAATCAGCCTTCTTATCTGAACCTCAGAGAAATTTATGCTGTAATTTGCAACCTAGCAAAAGGAAAGTAGAGTAAGATGTAGCAAATTTGGTTGTGAACAGGCAGGGTGCATACATGTGTAGCGTAAACATAGTTGACTGGTGGCTTTTTATAGTTAGATGAAGTTTTATGGCTCAGTTTCTAACCAACTGGTTAGAGCTGGGCCAGCCACAGCCTTTTTTCCAGTTGTGGCTCACTGGCTTGTTTTCCCTACTCCATTGTTCATGTTTATGCTGAGCACCAAGCACAATGGCAGCAGGTTCCATTTTTAAAGTCTTTGGTATAACCCAGCCAAGATTCGAACTCCTGACCTTTCGGCTGCAAGTCGGTTGCTCTAACCACTTGACCATGCAGTCAGTCTTGTTGACTGGTGGCAAACATACTGTACAGTAATGCACAGGTAGAAGACCGAGGGCACATAGTGAGCAGGTCAATGTGGGTTTACACTGTAAACCCGGTTATATACCAATACCGGTTTTAGTCGGTCTCCATTTGGTATGATTATTGCATGGAAAGAAAAAAAATATCGAAAAAATTTTGACAATTGAAGTAATCATGAAAAAATTGAAAAATTTTGTATAATCAAGTAAATGTGGGGAACACTCCAAAGCAGGAAAACATTATTGAACACACAGTAGTGTAAATGAAGTAGACTGTGACTGGACAATTACCACTCAGATTTGCTTGAAAACTGACTCTCCCCTGGGCCATTACACTCCACACAGATCCAACCTGGACAATACACAACCATGACATTTAGCCAGGGTTCCCACACTGAGTAGGGAAAATGGGAAAAGTCTGGAATTTTCTCATGGTCTTGGAAATCCTTGAATTACTGCTGATTGGTCCAGAAAAATTGCCATGTGGTCTAGAAATTTGAAAACGTTACACTTTCCGTAGTTGGGATCTTGGTTAGTATGTGTCCTTGCTGGGTAAACTTGTCAGAAATGCCATTTTGTATTCTTTTGTTCATAATTGTTTATTTTCCAGTATTAAAAATGTCCATATTAGTCTGGAAAAGGTCTTGAATATCAGTATTTCAAAAGTGAGAAAACCATATTTACCCCTCTAACAACTTCTCCTACCAGAAAATTTGAATTGTCCAGGGAGGAATTGTCTGGGTGGGAATTCCAAGGAGGGATGTTGTCGAAGGGGAGATGTCAGGGGTAGCTAGCAGTCAGGTGAATTTAGTTGTGTGCACCCAGCAGCTGACAGCCCACTGAACAGTTAGCTTAGCAGACAGGGAGTACATGCGCATAGTGAGTGGATGGTGGACAGGTAGCAGACAGGTAAGCTGGCAGTGTCCATGGGACTCAAGACCTTAATTCATACTGCATGCTCAAATCAGACAAGTAATGGGATGTGATGGTTTCTCATGATGTTGTATACAGGTTGGACTTCCTTTCCTCAATAAAATGAGTACCTTTTTGTAAGTATGAGGTGTAGGTGGTATATATAGTAAACAGATGATTCAGTTTTGTTTTAGATGTGGCCTGCTAAAGGAGTCCTGTAAGACTCCCAATTGAAATTTTCAATAGATCCAGGTAGATGTTATGCAGGAGGCCTGGGAGTTTCCTGTATTTTTAGAGTGTTAACATAGCCCAAAAATCAATTCTCAAATTTCCGCTTTTGAAATGGAAAAAAAATATTAGTTAAGGATGCATGATGGTAAAAAGGGGTATGCACAGGTCTTAGCTCAGAGTTCGTGGTGAATGCAAAGGTGTCAAAACGTCAAGGTCGTGCATTGTAGCTGTACAGCTGTACACAAGTACACAGTTGTACCTAGTGCTTGTATTGTGGTAAAGTATGATTTTAATTCCTACCAAAGGGCATTTTTACTACTACAGGAAAAATGTCACATAGGGAGGATAACAGATATCAGTTAAGTAAACACTGGGTTCGTTCAGAACCTGTACCATCACGTGCATTGTTACACAAATAAAATGGCAAATGCAATAAAAAATGGCTCTGACTCTGAAGAATAAAAAACTACCAGAGCTGCGTCATTGTGTGGACATGGTGGTTCCAATTGAAATTTTCAATAGATCCAGGTAGATGTTATGCAGGAGGCCTGGGAGTTTCCTGTATTTTTAGAGTGTTAACATAGCCCAAAAATCAATTCTCAAATTTCCGCTTTTGAAATGGAAAAAAAATATTAGTTAAGGATGCATGATGGTAAAAAGGGGTATGCACAGGTCTTAGCTCAGAGTTCGTGGTGAATGCAAAGGTGTCAAAACGTCAAGGTCGTGCATTGTAGCTGTACAGCTGTACACAAGTACACAGTTGTACCTAGTGCTTGTATTGTGGTAAAGTATGATTTTAATTCCTACCAAAGGGCATTTTTACTACTACAGGAAAAATGTCACATAGGGAGGATAACAGATATCAGTTAAGTAAACACTGGGTTCGTTCAGAACCTGTACCATCACGTGCATTGTTACACAAATAAAATGGCAAATACAATAAAAAATGGCTCTGACTCTGAAGAATAAAAAACTACCAGAGCTGCGTCATTGTGTGGACATGGTGGTTCAGGTTGTACTAACAGAGATTCTCCCGTTGAAAGGGTAAATGTAATCAAACCAATTGGACTTGGCATACCTCACTCCCACACCTATCCCCCACCCCTACCCCATCCCTGGAATGTTAAATTAATGCAACACTATTTCATGTGTTAACTTAAACAAGCAATATTTATGTTTTGAAAGATCAAGAAGGATACACACAAGGAAAATGAGATTTTTAAAGTGTTGCTGATGTTTCTAATCATGTTTGGATAATGGCTGAAGTCCTTTAAAGAAGTCAGATGAAACGTTTTTTCTGTTTGTAAGAGAATGATTGACATCAATGTAACTTACTTTTCATCAAATGTTATGTATGAATCTGTAAACATAATGTATGTATTGTCATTCCAAGTTATTTTCAAGTCCAGAGATTGTTAATAATGGAATCCTACAGCTTAGTTGAATATTGGATTTTCTCAGTTTGCCATTTGAATTTGCGCCCTCTTTTGTGGCTCAACCGATGAAATTTTTGAGTGCGATAATTTTCTATTGGAACACCTTCACTATGGGAAAACCAGGCATACAGTAGTACTTCATCTGCCACACACTTCATCTGCCTCACATTTTGACTATTTCATATAGTGGAAATTTTTACCATTTCCCGGTTTCACCTAGTGTTGTACAAATATCACCGATCACCAATATTACCGTTACTGATATTCCCACTCACAATATCGGCAGATACTGATCCGATACGGATATTTTTGAGATGAGCTTAACTGTTTGCAAAACCATGGGTTATGCTATAGTATACCCTTCGGTACTCTTCATGCATACCCCCTAAGCATATTTCAGACAGGTAGGTCGCATTTGTTGTTCAATATGACTTGAAAAAGTGACACCATGCCATCAAGGCCAATATAATCAGTCCTTCTCAGTTGTTATCACTGAGCCTTCCCATAAAAAATGTTGTCATGTCTTACCACCGGTAGGAACATTAGGACCACAAATATAGCGCGAGAATTGAACATTGAGTGAAGGCTGGTAAACTAACATTTATTACTATATTTCGTGTCACATAATGTATTGGTAGTGCACTATATGTTTGGCAGTACTGTTCATACAACATATACAAACGTATTGTGTTATCACTGGCCCTGCACAGATTTTCACTGTTTATACCCGGGAGCCGGCTTCTTTAGTCAACAGCCTTAAATAATTAGCCACAGAAGTTTCCATTTTACACGGCAATGTTCGTGTACAGTGCACGCGTCCCTGAAAATACATGTGTCCCTGAACGCTTAATTAGTATTTCAAACACTGGCCCAATCGGATGCCAGGATGAGGAAGTCGTATCTTGAGTATTTAACGTTCATATCCTCACGTCACTCAATCCGCAATATGATATCATGCATGACATGAAGTCTTGAGACTTCTATCCCTAAATTTGATGAGCAAAGGGTCAAGCTAGTCTGGAGGACATATGAAGTTGATTTGTGCTTCAGATAAAATTTCAAAATTCAGTAAGCGATAAGAGGTAAAATATTGGGAGAAAAATGAATTGAAATAAACAAAGTAAATGCCATTCAAAGTGACTAAATATTGGTAACGTACTATCGGCATTTTAGTCAGATTTTGCTGATACCAATAGTGGGTGAAAATCATGAATATCAGCCAATACTGGTACTGAATACCGATTATCGGTCCAACATTAGTTTCACCAACTTGACGGTGTTCTAAAGTGAACAATCAACACATCTGAGGCAAAGAGAGTCTTTATCTGGAAGTATGACAAGACTTTTTGCAGTTAAAGTGACTTTCTTTTTAGTTTTTAAATACACAGTGTTTATCGATCTTAAAATAGTCCCAGACTTGAAAGCTGCTAAGCAGGCTGACACTGGTACAGTATTGATGCCGTAACAACACCTTGAAAAATCTCTGCCTTTTTAACGTGCTCATCTCTTGCTTGAATTCGTTCGAATGTCTCAGCTTTACGTATACATGCGCAAATGCCCGAATATGGGGTAGAAACATCATATACGTTGCCTACTTGGAAGATTCTTTTCTTACACAGTGTGTAAAGTTGTGCTTTCAGAACTGAAAATGAGCATGGCAGGCTGTTTGTACCTCAATCAAGGAATTATGTGGCACAAACATTACCATTGTGAGGGACTTCCATATGTACTTGCCTGCAAGTACAAACCATCTAGTTTTATAAATGGCTCTTGTACAGAGATACCATTTTTGAAGAAAGCTTGCCCAGCTGCTTGCTAATATTCATGTATTATTTCCAAATTCTGTGTACTGAGAGGAAACCACATTTCTGTTCTGACACCATTCTTCTTGCCACTCTGTATTATCACTCTCACAAGAGCCATGTTATGCCGTACCAGTAGTGGTGATAGACACAGTATCTGTCTCCCTCTCCCTTTTTGTTTTCCAGGATGCCCACTTTACAGTTGCTGGTTTGAACAAGCCTCTGAAAGTATTTTAGAGGTTCCTTCCCCATTTAGAAAAAATGTCTGACACTTTTACATTAAGGTTGGGCCCGTAGCCACAGGGTGGGCATTTCGGGGCAATGCCCCCCCCCCAAAAAAAATATTTCTGCCCCCCAGATGAAAATTGAAAGTGAATAATTATTAATGTGGTGGAATCTTTTATGCCCCCCAATCACAACACTTGCCCCCCTAAAAATGTGAAGCTGGCTACGGGCCCCGATTAAGGTGCATGCTCGTATAAATGCCTTTGTTGGATTATTGCATTAACGTATACTGGCGTTATAGTCCCATAAAAATTTGTACATTTTGAAAAGTTTCTGCAATTTTTTTACAAAACATGTTGAATGGATCCTGTAGTCGCTACCATTCCCTTATCCTGTGAGCAGAACAATTATTTCATTCTACAGGACTACTTCAAATAAAATTGCTTTCATATATACCACCAAAAATTGTAAATGTATCTCAACGGTCATTTACTTAATAGGTGTGGGCATTTAATTATTGTGATGATGTGATTTCTTAGTGTTCTCACTTTACATTGTCGTTGCAGGATCTTGTTTATGGACATGACATGAATAATTAAAAACGTCTTGGGCACAGCGATAGAAGATTCATCAGGACATCAACTAATGAACACTTTTTCTTGGAAAGCAGGGATAGCCAGTGACCTTGCACACCCACTGTTTGTTTTGTGAGAGTGTGGAAAGCTCATTTTTATTTAATTGTGATGCAAAAGGCTTTATGATGTGGAGAATAAAACCACATTTATTGGTATTGTCAATGGCATAGTGAATACACCTCCTTCATATTCTTCTGAAAAAGGGAGAACAGAAAACCATTATTAAGGAAACCAGAATTTCTTGAAACAGGACAAAAGACACTTTTTTCTGCAGTGGGTGGATTAAAACTTCATAATGAATAATGTAAACTGTATGGAAATGAAAGGACAGTAGGCTGAAGTTCACACGTTCATGTACTCTATGTGTGTATTTATTGCAAACAAATTATTATTTCTTCAATCACCCACATCATAGTCCTGGATATGCTTGTTTGTTTCCTGTTACCAGGATCTGCATCAGTGGATGATTACTTAGGTCAAAAAGCAGTCTTCTTTTATCTAAAAATGCGATTTAAAATTAAACTTATTTGTCAAGATCACGTTTTACTGAAAATTCCGTGAGGCCCCCTAAAATAAATATAGTCAGCTATTAATTTATAGTCCACAGATCCAGTGTGTAGAAATATTCCTTGATTAATGAAGCGTAGCATCTGTCAGAAGGTGATTAGTCCACTCCCAATTAATTTTTAGGCTGGTCTAGCTGGCTACATAGCTGGCTATAGTGGCTCTCTTTAAGTCAATAAATTGCTTTGTGAAGCTAGGAGGGTGTGCTGTGCTTTGCAGGTTTTATATGGTGGACATGAATCATTTTGCAGTTGCCTTCATCAGTGTTCATGTGAGAGTCATGTGATTTAATGAGTTCATATCCTCAGTACTCTACTACTACTCACTCCTATCATGGAACTCTTAGATTTACCCATGTTGGTTTCCTGCTGATTACAATTATAACATTTACACAGATATTTTGTCTTGTATGGATCTCCTGCCTATCAAAAAGCTCATTTTTCTATTTATTGGCTTTCACAGGATGAAGGGAAGGTATGAAGTATCTAGTTTGTCCATGAAGAGTACTTGAAACAAATTCTTGTCATCGTGGAAGTACTACCTAGGTAGCTGCATAGCCTGCAAAGTACGAATTCTTTGCTCACACATTGCTCTCTTCCCATATCAACACTTATTTGGGAGTTCCATATGCCAAATGGGCTCTCATGACATGGCTAGCTGTGTAAGTAGGGTAGCACTTGCAATAGGTCGCTTTGGCTGATCTTTTGAAATTATATGTGGCTCAGTGTCTGATAAGAAAGCATTTCTGAAAAGTGACAAGACTCCTCCTACTGGAGTATCTATTTAGTAGTACCATGGTTCTAGGCATTACTGCTTTATTCCATATGTTGCAGTTATAGCCACATGTTCAAGCTGATTTTCATTCTTTTATATTAACCGCCCACTGATGTGAAGGAGGAGAAAGGGGGATCCTGAAATAAAATGTTTTCTCCCCTCTGTACAGAATTGTTTGTTGAATGGCTGTCCTCTGTCTTTTAAATTAATATCAATATATTTATTAAAATGGTGTGAAAATTTCCCAATGAATCAACAGCTTAGTGATTCTCTATCTGTTGTACCTTAATCCACACTAAAAAACCTATTTGAGGTGCATGGAGTAGGTGTGTACATGTGGGGTAGAGAGGGGGTGGTGATATACAGACTTTCAAATGTATTCAAGCTGACCCCCACCTTAGATGTGCTGCACTAGAATATTCTTAAGTGTGGGTGTGTAAATGCAGAGTTAGTCCTGTTGGAGGAGGGACCTCAAAGTAGAATCCCTGAACTGCTTTGTGTCTTCCAGTTGTGTAGTGCTGAATGGAAGGAGGGTCCAATCTCTGACAGTACGAGAAAAATGCTGTATTTATAGTACTAATTCTTGCGAGTTTGGATTGGTATATAGCTATTTTGATGTTGATGCCTTGAGGGACAATGACTGGTTGCAAGAGGTTTTCCACTGGTAATGTAGGAAGGCCCATTCTAGCCTTGTAGA
>WURT03486148.1:0-49708 GCA_009936505.3 Holothuria glaberrima | reverse complement strand
GATGCCTTGAGGGACAATGACTGGTTGCAAGAGGTTTTCCACTGGTAATGTAGGAAGGCCCATTCTAGCCTTGTAGAAGGCCCATTCTAGCCCTGTGGAGATTTTGAGTTGAAGACCAATTTTCTGGTTCAGTCACAAGAGCTAGTAGTCTCTGCAAAATGGACGTAGTTTCTGTCACTTAAAGGAAACATGGAACAACCCCAGTTCTCCAACTGTAGGTTCCATCATTTTTCCAGTTAATGACTTACAGAAGTATTTAAAAAAAAATGTTTCCCAAGCCTTAAAATTGAAGTTTGTATGAAGCTTAAAATTTTGCACCTTGTAGCAACACAACAAACAGTGTTTGTTTTCCTTAAAATATTTGGCTATTTGTCAACTGGTATGTGTTGCTTGTTGTCATAGTTTTCCTACATACTATTAGCCTAGCTTTATGGGAAGGTGTTCAGGTGTTAAATGAAGCAGGTGTAGCCATCTCTACAGAATAATTATTAGCACCAGGTTTTTAATTCAAGCCCATGACAACGGCAATTGTTGAAATTTCTAGTATAGATCTTTGAGTTGACCTCCTCGCCCAGGAGTGTAGAGAACAGAATAGGTGTGGTTACTACAATAAAAACTTGAGAGACTAGTCGGTTGTATTGTCACTATTTAGTGCACCAAAAAAAAAAAAAGTTAGTCTCAATACCGTGATTTCTGCATGTCGTCAAAGGTATTTGGAAATGATGGCATGAGATGTAAGTATGAAAGAAGGTAAATTGAAAACAAAGGAAAAGATATGAGAAAGAAAGGTGAAATGTGTGGATTGTGTCATATAAAGATGTTAAGTCTAACGGTATCAAAATGGTTGATTATTGAGTCAAAGTGTAATATTTCATCATTTTATCATGTAATGTTAGTAGATTTTGGATTAATTGAAATGTGTGAAGTTTCATCAAGACAGGGTCTGCTTCTCTGCCCAACCAGTGGTATATCCAAGGGATGGGGGAGGGGGTGGGATTTCTCCTTGGGAAGTCTGTTATCCCTACTCCCTCTTTGTGTTTCCTGCAGTTCAAATATCATGTCATGCACTGTGACAATACCTTTATTTTGGTTTCATGGGAATAAAATAGGGGAGGGGGAAGAAATGGGGCAGGCTGGGAGTGTGAATGTTTCATTTTGAACCTTAAATTAGATTTAGAGTCTAAGGCTCATTCCCTTGCACATATCTCACTATGAAAATAGGCTGATTTGTAATAATGTAATATCTCCATTTGATCTTGCTTGGGGTAAGCAGTGTTGGAGCTGGGCTCGTATCTGTCACCACCAATTGTTTCTATTATGGAGGGACTTGAACTAAAATACTTTCAATTAATAAACATATCCAGTTTGGCCCATTCTTGATTCTACTCTTTAGTTCATTATCTTTAGTATGTTTAAAGCTGTGTGGATTAGCTTTGACTCTTCATGGTCCTCTTTCAGAAGGTTAAGATACGTTACCACAAGTTCGAGATTGGAGGGCAGGACCATTTGTGGTGGGGAAGGGAGGAAGGGACAAGATTATGACTAAATCTAGTTGAAAATATCTCATAAAAAGTATGAGGGCTGTCCAGCTCTCTCTTGCTCAGCAATTTTTTGCACCACCACCCTCTTACCACTTTCCATCCTTTGTCAGGGGCAGTATTGTGCTACCCCCTTTAGTATTCTAACAATATCAAAACATGGAGATGATGATACCCTAAATTACCAGAAGTGATATTTGGTGGTTCCATTTGTTAGGGAGGATTCCATCATAATGGTGTCAGTATCCATTGTTTAAACCACAGTTTCCCAACCTTGCGGTTACGACCCCAGTTGGGGTCATGAAGCACTTATCGTGGGGCCACAAATTAGTTCGAAAATATTTGAAAATTTGTCACTTCCTAATGAAAAATAGTAAATATCACTTATCCAGAAATTCTCTATTGCTAGAAACACCAGACTAATTAAACACATTGCTTATGCGACTTCGTGAAGTCCAATGCAATTACTGCACAGTGTCATCTCTCAGTGTCAACAGTAAGAATGGAGGTGAACTTGTGATTCTTTTTTGGGGTATATTAATGGGGGTCTTGATCTGATGCTGCTACCTGAAATGGGGTCACCTCAGGAAAATGGTTGGAAACCCCTGGTTTAAACCTACTCATATGAAAATAATGTACCTTCATGTGTGATAAAGTTGTTTTAAATGTGGACTACCATATATCAGGGCATAGTATACCAACTCTGTTGTAACTAATGTCATCAATAAAATGTTTTGAACCTAAGATGCAGTTCTTGTTTGGTGTTTTCTGGTATATTCCAGGGTGCTTTTAATGTTTCTGTTACTTTTCTATCTTCTTTATCCTTTCTCTCTTTACACACCCCCTCTCTTTGCCCTTCCCTGTGCTCCATAGATGTAAGCACATATACCAAGTGGGGTCAGGAGGACATTTAACCAGTGGTATAGTGATACATTTTGTATGGGGATTAGGCAGGGGGTATTCAACCCTGAAATCAACCATCTTCTGCTTAAGTGGGGGTGGTGGGGTAGGGTGTGTCCCCTGCCCCATACACCTGTGATGTCATGCTCACCATTTTCTGCTCAAGTGGGGTGGGTGGGGTGGGGTGCTCACTAATTTCTGTTTGGAAGGGTGTGTGGGATGGGGTGTGGACCCCCTCCTCATACACATGTGATGTTATTCTCATTACAAGTATCAACTCCACATGGATTGTGTGCTCATAGTGACATTTTCAAAGTGGTGAGTCAAGCTGATTATTAAAAGGTTTTCAAAACAGACAAGTGTTTGTGATGCCAGTTTAAAGGGAAACTCTGGATTTACAATGCATCAAAATGACAAAAAATATCTTTTTATGAATGCTTAACCGTCATTCTCACCAGTAAACTCTGACAGCCGCCCCCCCCCCCCAAAAAAATAAAATATGCAGTTGAAAAGTTATGAGAGTTGCATCATTTGGAAAAAAAAATGAAAAATTGGGCCAACAAACTATTCATGAGATATGAAGTAGTAAATTTTGCATGAGAATCTTAGTTCTCGAAAATAAAGTTGACCGGCTACTATATTTTGAATACTTCATCGTACTGTGGGCCTGTGGCTATAAATATTGGTTTGAAGATACGAAGATTTTCTTTGTCACAAACGCAGTACTCTGGAACAAATGTGTAGCTTTCACTAACCTTGTTGAATTTGAACACCGTCTTGGGACCACATGGGCCCTTGTGAGATGGGGTGCTTTCTGTGGGGAGATCATATAATTTTTTTGCGGAATCAAGGGTGCAGACATGAATAATGGTGCAGCTTTTTGCAACTTTGAAAATACGTTTTCATTCAGGAGGCCTAAACGGGCATTGTATTCGGAAGTGGTCGGAGGTCCTTCAAACCCCTCTCGTTACAGTCGTGGTGCTATGATTTGTTAACCAGCGATGTTGCAATTATAGTTCTCTTTCATTCACGCCCCTTCTTTTCTAGACTTCGTGGTATGACGCTGTGTCACCTTACGCCCTCGGGTTGTCACAGTGTCCCGATTGACGTTTTTACTTCCGAGGATGCTTGTACAAGGATCTCCGTCAAGAGAATCTGCAGGGAATCTCCCAACAATATGTGGGTAATTTACTTCTAACATATCTGCAGAGTGTAGAGACTCCTATGTGTACCGTTTGTTCATTTTGACAAACGCTTTTTAAAGTTTTTCGTAACTAAACCGCAACTTTCAAAATTGTCAAGAGTGACGCGAATGATTCTCTCTTTATGAAACATTTATCGATGGTATCATGAAAGATTGCCGTTTTAGTACACGATTACTGTTGTCTTCGTTTCCCTCTGCCCACACTGTAAAAAATTTTCGTAGATTTACAGAACAAAAACAAGGAGATACATAAAGAAAACGGAAAAAGTCCTGTCAATTGGTTTCCAAAAATTGACAGCACTTTTTCCGTTCCTCTTTGTATTTCTTTATTTTTGTTCCGTAATTCTACAACAGTCTGAAGACATTTTTACAGTGCAAATTGGGAAATAAATATGATCATTCGATCCTATATAGAGGGTGCACTAGAGGGATTTCCCCAAGTAAGTTGTTTTCTTACTTGAGAAAAGTTTAATTTATAGATGTTTAGAGAAGGAAGTATTTCGGCATGACAAGATCGACTCTGTCACCCTCCTTCATCCATATCTGTGATATTCGAGCCCGTTCAGTATAAATACATACCAGCAATATCAATATTATTGAAGGTTTAGGTCCGGGTTGAATTTTGTCTCAACGGATGTAGAGACTGTAAAACTGTTTAAGGGCAAAAGTTGTTCAAATTAGAATTGACATAGGCCTACATGGGTATGCTATAAATTACATGATGTTGTTTTACTCACATGACATTTTTATGGTAAATAAATTGTTTGATCTACCGTGTGTCATACTCAGGTAACTCTTTCTATTATAGAATGAAGGTGGGGGGGGGGGGGTGAATTATATAGGGTTACGGGGTATTTCGTTGCTGACCTACACAAGGTGAAAAACTGCATATGGCCTTTAAAGGTATGTTGTCGTTGTCCCACGGCTTGATGCCCCAAATATGAACATGAATGTCCACTTTCGCCTGATAAGAACACAGTAAAACCCAAACCGCCATAATATTAACCAGCCTGTCCAAATGTAATAACATTAGGACCGTAGTCAGACAAGGTACTGGAGGGGGAGAAATGGTTTCCAGTGGGGGCGAAAATTTCTTCAAGGGTGGGGGGGTGGTCAAATGTGTAAAAATGTCTTAAGCCAACGACAACTTTAAACTTTCTAGGGGGGATTCAGGGGGCTTCGCCCCTTCTCCCTCTCCCTTGGCTACGGGCCTGAATAGGATCTTCCTGAGGTTTAGTCTTGATTTTATTGCGGTATGTGGTGGATACAACTATCAGGCATAAGAAGCAGAAATTTACCTATAGAACATTTATCCATATAAAGGGTGATTAAATCGTTACTCTAAATGTAATTCTGAGTAGCGATTTAAGGCAATCGATTCGTGTTACCCCCTCCCCCACCCCACATCGCAATTTTCACACCGTAACATTGGACCTGATATGATCATATCATGTGTCATCGTGTCTCATACACTGAAGTGCAGTATGTTTTTCCAGTCCTACTTATACAGTTAAGTTTCCGTAGTGATGGGAATGGGTGAATTGTATTAAAAGCCCCCCCCCCCCTCCACTTCCTTACCAGAACTCGTGTTCCATTTTATGCGTGTATGAGGCGGTACATTGGAGCCAGACAAACAAGGTCCAGGCAACTCTCAACCCAAGCGTCACACTTGGTTAAAAGGTAAGGCGATTCGGAGTTCCGAGGTTGAACACTTTCTGGAAATGAAGAGGAAGTATGGCCAGTCTATATGTAGAGATGATGGAAACTACGGACTTGGCACTGCTGAAAATCCGGTTTGCTGAAGAGATGACATGTCCATACTCACCGCTGGAATACAAATAACTGCTTTAACCATTTTTGAAACGAAAATAACACGAACACTCTGACAGTGACATAGCTTCCCTACAGGAGAGGGAGATCAGTTGTTCTTAATTGACTCAATTGGACTACCGACTCAAATGGACCACCGACATCCTTTTCTGCCTTTGACCGCCCTATTATCAGTGGTTATTTTGTACCTTTAGCTGTTATAGAGGACCATTCGACTTTTATGTATCTTGGTAGGTTCATCACATGCACAAATGCAATTTTGAAAGGCCTGGAAAGTTTCATTGTCTGGTCAATCTAGGAGGCATTTTAACCTATTTATTTTTCAACGTATGTTAGCGTTTCGCTTAGGTTAGAGGTATTTGGTATTTATCAACTACGAAAAAAAAAATAATAGTAAAAAAAAAAAAACATACAAGTCCCCTTGTGTCGTCTAGTTCCACCATTACCCTGTATGGGGTCAATGAGTTCTGGGAGCGAAACTCTACGACGCGTCAGTTGATTTGCAAAAGGAATATCACCAAAGACTTTGGGAGCGGGGGGGGGGGGGCAAGAGAGCTGACCCCACAATATTTTGACTGAGGAGCGCAAAATACCTTTCGCACCCGCCCTATCTTAGGAAAGTGTCTTGGCATACGGTACCTAAACAAATAGCTGGGAAGGTTTTGGAAATTAATAAACGTTATTATATTTTTATTGTTTTACATAAAAGTGACAAATAATAATCCATTTCCAGCAGTAATAATGTTTGGAAAAGTAAAAACTGCTTGGCTTCCTTCGCATATGCGACTGTACTCTTACAATTCACTTTACCATAAAGAGTGGTGGCACTACGAACACATGAGGGGAGTGCGTCACCTAAGATTTTTCCTTGCTCCACTCATTCCTAAATAAATAAAGCACATATTCAAAACATAGACAAAATTGTAAGCTTTTTGTTCAATTAGAAAGAGCTTACGATAAAAACATTTTGGATAGTTATTTAAGTACCTTTAACAGTTAAAAGGCATTTTTCAGTGACATTCTTTCAGACGTGTAGCAACTTAGTTCATATCCCATTATCTCTTTTGGACAGCTTATATGACGTAATTGTCCCAAAGCCTCATGCCAACCCTACCATTATTGATCTAATCCTCTTCAAAATTCCCATGCATCATCAAACCGACCGGCCGTTAGTCTTGTTAAGGCTATGTTAAGAAATATCAATTGCGATATTTGTGGTCTCGTAAGTACACAATGATCAAATGCATTTGAAAATAAGATAAAATTGCCCCTGGACACACTTCAAAGGCTGACCCCTTGTTCATTTCTGTTCCCTGATAATTTGAGGTTTTCTCCCCAGCAGTGTACTTTGAGGAGCAGTTCGCTCCTGGCACCAACCATTGCCTTTTGGAGTGCAATACCACAACTAAAAATTCTCTAAATGATAAGAATTTCTTAACTTTATATATAATCTAGTGGTTGCGGCAAGGGGAGAGGATTGGGGGACGCGCGTCCCTTTCTATCTCCGATTTCTTTTTAAATAAAAAAACCAAAATGTGTTTTAGCGATAGCTTTCTGTAGAGAGTAAGGCGAGGTGTGTTTTCCACTAATTGATGGATCTGGTTATTCATTTTTCTATCACAAGTCGTTCGCAATTATCATACTTTTACTCAAATCCTTCAAAAACTATCAAAATTTTCACTCGCTTCGCTAGCTTCACCTTCACACCTGTTGTTTTCTCTAATACCGTCTCAAACGTATTCTCATTCTTCCAACGGTAAGGGGGTTGACACGTGCAAAATTCTGACGCACTAACCATTATTAGGAAGATGCAAGAACCATTCTGACGAAAACTATTTTCCGAAAATTATACAGGTACAATTCCATCCTCATGCTTGTTTCTAGAGCGCATAATCTAATAATCGTGTTAGCAACATTCGTAGCCTGGTATGGATGACCTGAAGTATATAATACATTACACATGCTTATTCAAAGGTCACTGCTTAAAAATACATTTAACAAAAATGCGCATTACGGTATTTCTGAAACAAGCTTATTAGTCCTCCACCCCTTTTCTTAAATACTCCCCCATTGGCTCATTCCTCATTAAAAGTTGTTTGTGAACCCTCCTTCAAAGTTGGTACAAGTTCGATTTTTGCTTGAAGTGTTCTCCCATGTGAACAGTTGAATTTCAACAGTTAAAGCATCAAGCTAGTGTCACAATTTTAAAATTACCCGGCGTTTCCAGGAAGAAGTATGTCTGTCTCATGTGCAAGTCTTGTCTTAGAGGGAGCATGTCACAGCCAAAATATCACCAAATAATGAGAATAATAATTCCAGTTTAAGAGCTTTGCCAAAGATAGCACCATTTTGCTTCCAAACCATCCTACATAAACAAAATGTTCTGAAGGTGAGGAGTTGTCACCCTCTCATCTTGGACAAACCAACCTTTCCTTACAATCGCCAAAAATAAGAACAATTCACTAAATTATATGAAAAGTGTGAAACTTTCATAAAGGTAGCACCATTTTGCATCTGAGCAACCTTAAATGAACACACTTTCTCAGAAGTGAGGGCGACACCTCTTCTTCTTAGACCCCTCCCCCGCGCGTGACAGCACTTCTGCAACAAGAGATTAAGGATCCCAGTGCAGATGCAAGCTATCGTAAGTACACACATTTACTCTTTATGTCGACTTTCTAAGTTTCTATCGGCAGCTCGGTGGGACTAGTACATCGTTACATTTGGTGCCTCTCAATCACCAACTTTTGGCGGCGTCACTGATATAACCAGTTCAAAATAGCACCATTTTGCATCTAAACGACCTTATATGAACAAAACTTTCTTGAAGGAGAGGTTACCCCGTCGCCTCGACCCTTCCTCAATAATGTCAACCTCAGGTACCAACTATTCTAGATATACCACTGTACCTCTTTGGTGCAGGCCGTGACCTTACATGAAGCAATGAAATGGCATCATTTTTCCTTGTACTTTTTTCCTGAACCACATGTTTTTGCTCTGGACAATTAAATATTGCAATAAGCTACCGAATCTTCCTGTTTAATGCAGTATATTATAAAAATGAAATATTAGACCAATCATGTGGGTACAATTCCTATGTGAATGGCAATATTTTGAATGTAGGCATCACGAGAATTAAAAAAAAATATCCTAAAAGGAGAGGGAAGGAGAGGGGAATACCCTCTCCCCTTATATCTTTCCCCCAGATCTACAAATATTGTAATCTTTCATGGACCAGCATTTTTTAGTCAAACATCAGTGTCCATTTAAATGAGTACGAGTTATATTTAGCTTGTATGAGCCAACAGAGTAACATCCAGTACTATTATCACTTACAAAATGATTTAAAAATTTGTTCCCGTTTCATTTTCATTTTGGAGGCATACGTTTTTGCAAATACTGAATGTCTAGACTCAAACTACAAGGCCTGGAAGGTGCCATCTCCTGCAGTCTGGGAAACATTTTTGGCAAAAAAAATTTTGGTGCGCCACGCGCCAACCGATTGTGGCGCTTCCCTTAGATAGTAAGTACTGGAGGGGGGAGTATCCGAGGGCAAGACATAAGGCAATGGTAATTTTGAATTTTCTAGAGGGCGAAAAAATGTTACAAGGGCGCCATGCACCCATTCGCTACGGGCTTTATTAGTTCTTCCATCTCGCCCCAATCTCAGTGATCTCCATCATTTTATCCTTAAGGCAAATGTTTTATGAATTATAAAGGTTATCATTGCATAATTAACTTAAAATTATAGTGCGTTCCGCTCAAAAAGTGAATTTTCAATATGAGAGACAAGGAAATGCTTTTCGTGAAAGAAGTCTAGAGAATATTCAATAGCACTTCCCTGCTTCAGTTTTAACGCTTTTAAGGGGTTTGCTCCTTCCGCTCACCTTCTTCTTCCGTCCCTCCCTCCTCCCCTTTACCTATTCCTGCGTGCCTTACTTTGCAACAACGTAAAGGTATAGCAACCAGCCAGAGTAAAAAGGCCTAAAAGTAACTTACGGCCTGCCACGGCGGTGAGGTCGTAGAAGTAGGTAATTGTGGATCAGGTGGCACCTACGTCCATCTATATGACTTTGCACAAGCAGCTTTTAAGTTTATTGAAACGTAAAATGTAACTTTCTTTGAGGATGTGACCTAATGGGTGTACAAAACTTATCACTTTGCGTCCCATTTAATTAAACAAGTCATACTAAAACCTACGGTACAGGACGTCACTGTTTTTAGAAATTTTACTTTCATTTTTAAGTTAGGGCAGGAGAGTCATCAGCCTTTCAAAAGTGTGTGAGGTGAGGTGGGGGCAGCGGGTATGGCCTTGAGCGGAGCTAATGCAAACGCGAAGCCCTAGAAGGGGGGTGACGTGTAGATCCTAGATGTTCTGTGGTGTAATCTAAGATAATTTCGCACCTCCCTACAGGGCAACGATTCAATTGCCTACAATTTCAGATGTTTATGAAAGAAAATGGTTGTTCTCTCAATTTTCGAGTTCAATTTTATTGAATCAGCCATTGTTAGCTATGAAATTGAGCGTAAGGGAGCGAATTTTTTTTCAGGCGCCAAATGTGTAACTTGTATTAGGTCAATGGCAACTAGAAAACTCTCTGAGGGAGAAAAAATTTCAAGAGGGGGGGGGTTCCCTTGACTAAGGGCAGACGGGCCTGGATATGCCTTCCCCACCTGTTAACGCCACGGTCTCGAGAAAGAAAATCACCTTTCATCATGCAGAAGATTCATCAAGAGTTAATAATTGCGTTCTTTATAATTTCATCTGAACTCGAAAACAGACGGGAATTAGCTTCCTTGTGACGTCTCGAAAAGGTGTGAGAGGAAGGGACCAGAAGACAAGGCCCCGGTCGGGAATTCCACCGTATCTCGCCTTAAGGTCATTTTTCCAATTAACTCTGGGGAGCCTTAGTGGTGCAATTAAGAGTTTGAACCCCAAATGGAATCTTGCAGTCTCCCCGACGGTATACATATTTTGACCTCAAGAAAGGCAGATTCTTCAGGCGTAGGATCACAGAATTTTTGGTGCGATTCGTCCGACGTCAAATTTAGTTGGAGTTTAGTTTCCTCCAAAGTTCTTTCCATATTGTATGTAGTACAAGCCCTTACCATAGGTAAGCCCAATGACAATTTTGTTCCCTTGTACGTTAAAGAACTCATGGCGGGATAGTTATTTTCTATCGGCAGACGTGGACGATACAGTGCATATTTCCGGGTCCCCAGCGGTAATGCATTGTGCCTCTATGACTGTAAGGATATAGATTCTTGTATGTGCCAGAACATTTTAAAGCGCTTCATGTGCGATGCCGTTCCACCAATAATTTTTTCCGGAAAAAGATGAATGATAAGCTTTAAACTCGACTCATCTAATACACACTTTACGATACATTGTTTAAACTATACATTGTTTCAACTATAAGTACCGCGTGTTTGGTCTAGTGGTAGAGCATCCGCCTCTCACGCTGGAGGCCCGGGTTCGATTCCCAGGTCGAGTCATGCCAAAGACTTTAAAAATGGAACCTTCAGCCGTTGTGCGTGATGCTCCGCATAAGCAATGGAGTACGGGAAAACAAGCCAGTGAGCCACAACTGGAAAAAAGGCCGTGGGCGGCTCGACTTGAACCAATTGGTTGGAAACTGGGCCGTTAAACCTCATCTGTTGAAACTATATCCTTTGAATGGAATTGTAGTGTATTACAGTTTTCTTCCAACCCCTACCCACTTTGTCCGTAGTTATCCACCCCGCAAACCGCCACTGCTGCCGGGGTAATGGGTCCACCTTGATCATGATCTGGCAAATTCTTACAAAATGTTTTGCTACGTAACACTGTTTACATGGAACTTAACCCCGGCATCGGGCCATCCATTTATACGTCCAACACGGGGTTGTGGAGGAGGAGCTCCTCGACGCTGTGGCTTTTAACGTCTTCCGAATTCGACATTTAGCCGGCTAGGATACCAACTTTACGCGACATATTTGCCATACTCAAGGTCACACAGGAGTAGACTTACAAACAAGCTGACATCATGGGTGAAACCAAGTATATAACCCTGTCCTACCCTCACACTCCCTACCCTCACACCTAACTGCTATTTCTCTCTTTATGAGAATCTGGTAAATAACCGTTTCCGAAATAATTGTTGCTACTGACACACTTTCGTAGGTATAGGCTACTGTAGTTTTTTTACGTCGATGAAACCCTCTAAGTCCTTTTCTTTTTCCTTTCTTTCACCCAATCTTGCAATCCATATTTGGACCATGTGCGTCCGTTTCGAAGACATTCCCAAAAACCTACAAACCTAAAGCAGATTCACAGGAATCGCCCTGTTTTAACCGTCAAAGTTTTATTTAGTGTTTTGAAACGTAGACGCTGACGTAGTTTAAGAGTATTTACAATAGGGAACAATGAAACAGGACGCATGCCGTACGACTTTCTCCCTGAAAGCAAACAAGAAATTTAGCAACAGTTTGAGTGTACACTTAACTGGCATTTTTTAACAACAATAACCCGAATATTTCAGTTACCACAGAGTTGATGCCAATATCGATGATGATTTATCTGATTGCTAGTATCTACTGTACCGGTAGATGTCACATGAAAACAGCAGCCTCTGAAAGTTGTGCAAGTGTTACTTGTTTTCATGATAACTCAGGGGAAGGAAACTAACTGTGGGATACAGTATGACCATAAACTTAAAAGCGGGACTACCCACAAGACTCACTAGATCCAAGGTTCGCTAAACCGAAGATTCTCTTGGACGAAAATCCACTTCGGGTTAGAATTAGGGTTAGGATTTGAACAGTGGAGCACTCGGAGTGACAGCTCCCTGATTTGAGTTAGATGCAAAATAAGATGTAGGATTAGGCTGAGGATAATCTTAGTGAACCCTGTACTTACAACTCAAACACACAAGTAAAGAGCTTCATATCACGTTCACATAGGGGCCTAACTTTCGTTATTCGTCAGCGAATGGTACTTAAACCTGGTAACAGTGCAACGACCTTCAAATAATACGCTGACGGCGATTCGATTTGTTGCAAAATCAGGCTATCATTCATAAACTCCTTTGTTCATTTAGGCCTATAGGTGACTAGGCAAAAGCAAGCTATGCAGGCGTAGATACAAAAAGTGTCTTGCCAGCCCTAATCCTCCCCCATTTTTCGCTGCTACTAAGTTGACCTTTCGTTAGAGCACTAGGCCTGTATAGTCTGTATATTCTTCCCGATTGCGAAATGGCAGAAAATCCCATTAAAAGTGTTTTTTTTTTCTTGATTTAATCACGGATCCCCAAACTCCTGGTCGAGGCTTCGCCCTTTATACGAAGTGAGTCCCCAGTGGCGTACGCAGGATTTCTCTCAAGGGGGGGGGGGCATGCAGTATATAAAGTGTTCGCCGGCCTGGGGGAGGGGTCTTAGGGGAGGGAGTGCTCCCTCCCCTTAGACCCTCGAGAAGATCGCTAATACCGGCTGCCCACTTAGCGACCAAACGCCTGCGAGCTCTTGCGATTCCTTGAGAGCTCCTGCGACCTCGAGAAGACCGATAAGTAAAATAAAGGGAAAAAATTAGCGATCTTCTCGAGGTCGCAGGAGCTCGCAAGGAATCGCAAGAGCTCGCAAGCCGTTGGTCGTTAAGTGGGCAGCCGGCATAAGTAAAATATAGGGATAAAATTAGCGATCTTCTGGAGGTCGCAGGAGCTCGCAAGCCGTTGGTCGCTAAGTGGGCAGCCGGCTTAACGATTTATTTCTTTGTTGAGGATCTAAAAGAAATGATGGATGGCGCATGGTAGGGTGGGATATGGGTTCGAGAACTATACCGAAATTCAAATTTCCCTTGGGAAGTAATTATGGGACAAAGGTATTGTGGGTGGGCACAATGTTCGCTCGCAAAATGCAGTAACCAGGTAACATAGACATTTAGTACTCAGTAATTTTAATACTCTTTTCCCCTATTTGGTTTCAAGGTTTACATTTCTTGGGGGCACCATGTGTAGAGGCTTGGGCCCATTTAAGCCCAGTGATCAGTCCCGGTTGGGGTAGTTTGTTTACTCAATCATGGTTTCATCATTAGGTTATTTCGTTCATGTATGGACCTAGCTTCACGGCCGGCTCTGCAGGTTACATGACAAAATCCAAATGCTATTTTTTTTTTTTGGTTTTCAACGAGACCCACTGTTTTGTTTCTCTGTTTAGTATTTACTTCGCATGCATAGTACGAAAAATTCAGAAAACATTTTCCTTTCCTTGTAGAAGCAGGAACCGAAGTGCTTTTGACTAGAAGGGTAACACTTCATCTACGCCTCGCTCGTGTAAACCATCGGCATTTCTTTGTATTAGATCAAAGATCACTTCGCCAAGGTTATCTCCCGTAAACATACAGAAGTGACTTATACAGATGCATGTTCAATTGATAGACTGTCTGCTGTCAATCTGCGGTATCCAGGGAAAGGGTGACTCGGCAATGAACCCTCGATCTTTTCTGTACTTTGATGTTACAGCAAATACCACGACGATGATAGCGTTTTAATCTCAATATAACCGACTTGAGAACTGTTTATGAAGATTGTTTAGTAAACATATAACAGGCACCACGCACGGCTCGGTACTGCTACGTAGATAAGCAGAACTTTACTATGTGAAATAACAAAGGAGCTTCAGCTGTGCTATTGCGTACTTGGCAATAATGCCTTGACGGGCCAGACAGGTGTAAAGGACAGTGCAACCCTCCCCGTTTCGGAGAGTCGACAACATTCGGGCAGCCCCTCATTCCTCGGGCATACAGTGTAGGGATAGGAATGAAACTCGTTTTAACCTTGAAGTAGGAAAAATGTTGCGACTGTATTAGATTAACACAAAGTCTCGTGCCCCGAAATCTCTTCAGTTCTTGCCCCATTGTTCACAATTCCTGTTCAAGTCGTTGGAGTATTTTCTCGGCTTGTCCGGCGGGTTTTGGAGTAGTAGTTAGAATCGTCAGCGGATTTGGCCTAAACAATTTCGACACACAATGACTTGAAAAGTACTAGAGACTGCCAGCATTTTTACTTTTGCCATTTTTTTTTTACTCCACCGTCTAGGCTCGGTAAGTCCGACAACCGTTCTCAGTGGTAAATTTTCACATGGTACCCTTTTGTGTGTAGACACATATCAATTTGTAAAATTTTTCTTACAACAAATCTAAATTAAGCACCATTGTGCGTAAGGCCAGTTCGAACTTTAACCAAGGAAGTGGTACGTCCTGCTTGAACATTCAGTATCGCCGTTACAAATATAAACGATCTATGCATGGCATGGAACAGCTATGCATGGTCCATTTATACTTTATAGCAGTGATTAAGTGGAGTAAAAAAGTTTGTGGAATTAAAACCAACCCTTGTGAACTTCCGAATTTTCATGCGCTATAAAACTATAAGAAATTCCATACGTAGTCACTCCTTGCTCTGTTTTGGTCAATCACGGACGCTTTAAAGCTCAGAGCTGAACAGTCTTCAACTAACATAGCTTTATAGTGCTGTGCTATTTTTTATTTTTTTTTTTTTTTGTTATAGAACATAAATGGCCTTTTCCATACCGCAAGCATGTATTCCCGAATACGTCGGTTTTTTACCAGCGAATAGAAAATGGCATCTGTCTTATTTAGATTACAGACTTTAAATTCCATATATGCTGACATTTCCCTTGTCTTGTTCTGTCCTATAACTTTGGTACAATGTACCATTACCTTAATTTTTTATATTATTATTCATTCGAATTGAAAGAAAAAAATAAGAGATTGGTGGTAATTTCAAGGAAACAAGTGCGTTACTTGCCTGTAAGCAACTACCCTAAGTCTAAATCGTATAGTGCCCAGCCGTCTGTCACCGTTTTCAGGTCTTTGTAGAATATTTGTAGTTTTTGTAGAATTCTGTTTGAAGTACATACCTTATTTTCTCCTAACGGTAATATTTAGACTTAAGAACTGAACAATGATATTGAGCAACTAGTTTCAAAGGATTCACTGCAAACATGAATAGATTTATTGTTAAATGGGCTCATAGAGTTGATATTGATTAGTTTATGACGAGTTTGAAGGAATTCATTGCATGACTATGCTTCTAATTAGCCTCATTACTCATGCACCACTTCCTACAGTTTTGGAAAATGTGAGAAAGTTTAGTTTTTTATGGGCTTGTGAGAGCTTGCATTCCACAATGCTTGTCCAAGCCCTTGATAGACCAGGCCCATGATGTACAGCATGTACACAAGTGACGCCTTGGTCACAAGAGCTTTTGGTAAAAGGAATTGCAAGCCTGTAAACTCATTGTTGTCTTTGAACAGGGCCACATATAATTTCTACCAAAAAAAAGTGTCTGGTCACGAATTTGAAACAAATGATTTTAATCATAAATTACTCTATCAATGCTGTTTTAGTATTGTGCGATAATTAAACATCAAGATGCGAGTAATACAGGGGTGGCGCCAGGGGACAAGGGGGCTACAGCCGCCCCCAGCCGGGGCAGAAAAATGGGTGTCGTCGGGGAGCAGAAACCTCAATATTTTTGTTTTGGAAAAAACAACAACAACAAAAAAAAGTCCTCGAAAATTCGGATAGTGCAAGTATGCCGACGGGAGTTGGTTTCCAAGAACTGAACTGCAAAAAAAGCGAAAAGAAAGAAAAAAAAAAGATCATGTCGGTCAAATCCTGGCGCCACCCCTGAAGTAAAACTTAACAAGTGGGACAAAAAATCATGAATTTCATAAATCAACTCAATGAGCTCCTATAAAATGGAATGATGCCAATCACAAAATTAGGATTATTACGTACAAAACTAAGTTTTCTACTTGGAAGCAATGTAGGCTATCAGTAACAGCAATTGCATATATGTATAGTACTTAGTAATAGTAGGCAGGTAGCGGTGACGGTGCTTTGGAATTTACCCTAGAACTTGGGAATTTACGACTTGACGTGTGGACTTGGAAAATGGACCAAATACCTTGGAAATGTAGGGATTACGTGAACTTTAGATGAAGTATTTTGAAAATATGGGTCATTTTCAGACAATTTGCTCCACAAAGTATGGAAATATGTACTTTTGCAATTACCCGTCTCTATTCAACAGCGGTCGACTATAATGTATTGACTAAGCCATTCTCAGAACTCGCTAGATAATTTTGTTATAGTCACATTATAAGCATGGAGATCACACCTCGGTAGTAACACCGTGTTATGAGTGTACAGGTACTTGGTATATGCAGATGGAGTTACATAATACCCTACAATTTTGACTGATTTGTTTTTTGTTCTTTAATTTCTATTATTAAAATGATAAGAACATTAATTGAGTGCCCCTCATAGCGCCGAAATTAATCTTATTTGTCTCTTTCTCATAGTTAAGTCTTGTACATTGTTCCAAAACGCATAGTCTTGTGCTTACCCAGTCAGCCTTGGAATTTCTTGGGACTTTGGGGGAATTTTGGAAATTTGAGGATTTTGAAAACCCACTGGCACCCCTGATGCATACATGAATCGTCTGAGCGACACACAGCACATCAGCTGAGTGCTCCGAGGTAGTACTTCCATGTTCTAACGGTTGTGATACTACCACAAAGAGCGGCCGGGGTGAAGTTAGGTTCGACCATGGATGTACTATCGAGGTAGTCCTAACTTCCATGGTTCGACAATCCTTCCTTATATTCCCCCTCGCAGTGATTAGGATGGTCATGTACGTCCCGGTGGGAGTAATATAGTTGCCATTAGACAGCTCCCTGGTATTTAAACGGTAGGTCTAGAGAGTAAGGCCATGCAACCAGGAAACACTCAATGGTTTCCAACAGTATAGGAAGGCACGTGGGCCGGGTCACTCACATTGTGATCACTCCTCCATGCTTCGTGAATCCGCTTTGCATACGGATTAAATTAAAGCAAAAATTATTTTTGATATGTAGGAGGAACTCACTTTAACCATTCTGGTGAAATTTCTCTTCAGTTCCGAGTTGTAGTTCTCCAGATATCAGCAAATAAAGATATAGTTGTAACCGAAAGACAGCTTGGCGCAAGCAGGGTTTATCATCTCCTTACACGAAAACGAGAAACTGGCATATGTCGATTTAATTGAACATATGTCGATTTCCTCCAATCACAAGGATAGAAAGCAACATGTGACCGTGGTAGATTAATGAGAAGACGAGAAGCTAGCATATTTCTATTCAATTAAAAATATGCAGATTTCCTCTATTCGTAAGGCTAGGAAGCAACATGTGACGGTGGTAGACCAATAAGAAGACGAGAAATTTGCATATGGTGATTTGATTGAACACATGTCGATTTCCTTCAGTCACAAGGATAGAAAGCAACATACAACGATGGTAGACCAATGAGAAGACGAGAAACTGGCATATGTAGATTTAATTGAACATATGTCGATTTCCTCCAACCACAAGAAAAGAAAGCAACATGTGACAGTGGCAGACTAATGAGAAGACGAGAAGCTGGAGGTGAGATGCAACTCTACCTGTCTTACCACGAATAGCATGTCTCCGTACACGCTACATGCAGGGAGTTGCAATACAAGTGTAAACTATATTTCTGTGCATTTTTTAAAAAGAAATCGGTGACGGTTTCTCATTGCTGTTGAAAACGGTTAAGTAAGCAGAGTTTTATTATTGCCTGGTTGTATCGCCGTCTTTTGGTTTACGATCATAAAAGTCATGATAGTGAGGTCGCGATCGTAGCAGGTGGAAGAAGTCGATTGCAACCAGTGATTTAGTGTTGAGGAAATGACTGGATCGCCCGCGTGTTTGACTAACTGGCTAACATCAAGGAGCTTCTTCTCTGTCGTATGAGTGGCAGTTCCCTGCTATCACCGTGAGCCAATGAGAGGTATGGAAGGGTACTCGTTCGATGGTCAAAGGGAAAATGTAGTCCCCAGTTTGTACTAATTAACCCGTCATCGTTATTCAGGAATGGCTCCTATCCATTAACATGTGATAATATTTATGTTACTTACTTGTGAAGTTCACTTCACAGGCCCGTAGTCAAGGGGGTGGGGAGATTTTTGCCACCTGGAAAGTTTTCAAGTTCCCATTGACTTAATACATTTTTACACATTTGCCCTCGCTGAAAATCTTTTCGCCCCCACCCCTGGAAACTATTTCGTCCCCTTCAGTGCCTTGTCTGGCTACAGGCCTGGAAGTTCATGCAGAATAATTCCTTGGTTTACATTCAGCATTCAATGTTTGATACAGAAACATAATGAAACATACTTGTGGGGGAAATAAGAGGAGATTTAGCAAATTTTTGATAATAAAGTTGGGACGACCGCTTTCGGGCCCCAGTTTAAACCAAAGAGATGCATGCTTCTTTAACAGTAGCATACTCTCTGATTAAACATGAACATGTGCTGGCTGAAAAAGAATAGTCGCAAAGACATCAAAAAGGACCTTACAGACTCAGAAGTACCGCTGGACCAACAGATCTCTTTCTACCGACGGTGGGTCCAGGGGCCCGCCTTAGTGCGTTTGTAATGAGGATTGCAGAGAATGAAATAGTTAAATCACAACTTTTTTGGTGGCCCACATTTTCTTTGAGTTGGTTGTCGGTCAGGTACAACAGAGTATGTGTGTGTGTTCAAATTGTGTTTAGTGTTCATAGCGACCGCCGCTCATGTCGATCCCAATATACAAATAATTCTGCCCTTGTCTTTTAAGCCCGGACTTCTGTCCAATGACATGCCTTTTAAGTACGTAACTGCATGATGAACTGAACTAGGACATGAAACCCTTTATAGCCGATGCCGCAGTGAGCATTTGTGAATATTTGAGTTGGATGAGTTAAGGGTGAGCAGATAAAACTAGTATTGGTACAAATATCGGTACTGATAACGGAGTCAACTGAATCGTGGGAGATAGCAACTCGAGTCACGACTTGCTACAGTTCAGCTAACTTACCGATCTATCGATGGTAGAAGCTGAATTGCAGTGATGAATCGGTGTTTTTGAGTGCATCATCCCAAGCGATTTTCTTCAATGAAACCAAAAGGCGTTTATCGTGTAGATTTTTGTGGTGGTGGTGGTGGTGGTGGTGGGGGAGGGGGTGGACACAGCATGCCGTGAACAATGAACAGCTCTCCAATAAAAATGCGTCGACTCGCCACTGCTGATATCATTTCATCCAACTCAGTTGCTTCCAAAGTGCTCTGCAAACAGTAGTGGCACTACGGTGCATTTCCCTTCCGTATTCAGTTGCCCTCCCCCAGTTTTATCCAACTAAATCATGTACTTGAAACGATATGCTGATCGTTTGTTCAAGAAAATAGCCTCTTATGCAATGTACTAGACATCACTGTAAGGCTTCTAAGCTGTCTTGAAAATGCAATATTTTTTCGGCGCGTTTAGCGCGCATCCGTCACAGCTTCTTAGGCCTTCTTCCTGTATGACGGCTTGACTGAGTTATAAAATTATTCCATAGCCATATGTAACCCCTACAATCATTCGTTCTCCCCCATCACAATTCCCTGCATCAACAACTCTACCGGACCGGCTATTAGTCCGAGTTAAGAAATGAAAAAATGTGTTCAAATCGTGAGTTAGGTTGTCATATTGCCCATTAGACACCTTGAACATAATCCATTCTAATACCCAAATTTTTGAAAATGGTCTGAAATCCCAGTGGCTTAGCCTCTTGGCCCTCATCTCCCAGTGCGCATTACCTGGTGGTGGGCCTCTGACCCCGCATACACTTGCTTCGCTTTACTCGCGTCATTTTTCTGTCCTTTTCTTCCCTTTAGTCGGCAAAACATATGGCCACCCCATTCCCGCAGAATGTCTTGGAGACGCCCCTGAGGCTTACAAGAAGACATGGGTTAGTCGTTCAATTAGAAAGCAACGTTTGACGTCGATTTATGCATGGTAGCCTCACCAGTGCTTCCGCCGGGGATGGTGATTCAAGAAGCACCAACATGTTAACTTGTCGTTGTAGCCGGAAGCGGATCCAACTGAAGTCATTTTATGCACAATTCCTCTAACTGACTAAAGTTAGACTTGTACCAGACGTAAGTTGCAGACGGAAAACGGGTTTTAGCACTTGATAGTAGTCTTTTTTTCCTCAAACTTAGCTTTGAACACTCCTTTAAATACAAATTATGGCTGACGTTTTATTAATTTTGCTTTCACCACTTCGATCCTCTCTGTTTTGTCTCTAAATGTCGACGGTCAGATTTCGAAACGGGTCAACTACGGTCCCCTGCTTTTGCCTACACAGAGCCGTAACAGTTACCATGCATTTTTCACTAGGCAGGGCCGTAGCGAGCAGGGGGTGGGGTGTTACACCCCCCAATATTTGGTCGCCGTCGGCAAATTTTCGGTCTGTCGGCAAAAAGGGGAGAGGTGAAGGAAAAGAGGAGAGGAGGAAAAGAAGAGGGAAGAAGGGAAAGGAAAGGGGAAGGAAGGGAGTGAAAGGGAAGATGGAGAATGAAAAAAAAAAAAAACTAAAAACAAAAAAAAAAAAACAAAGAAAGAGAGAACGGGAACGCGCGGCCAGTCTGTTATCGGCTGTTTCGATTTTCGTCTCTTCATCTAATTGGCCCATTCAAGTTGAAGGCCAGTCGGCAAATTCACCATGCAGGTGACGGCCGTATCAACGACTGTCGGTGTAATTGGACAAGTGACCGAGTCCGTCGGCAACTTGAGGAAAGAAAGGGAATTTAAGGCATCCGAATAGGGGAGCTATTTCGGGTCATATGGCCAGTGTTTTAGCCAGCCCTATCTGTTCGACAATATCGCATAAACGGTGACAAATGTCGCACAAAAAATCTGACAAGCAAATTCTACGCGGGTGTAATTTTTGACAGAATCAGTCTCACCAGAATAATTTTGTCAGCATATCACATTTGTCTGCTTTAATTGCGACAGGACTTCCTAATTCACAAGCCTTTATTTTGAACTCCGAGCCCCACTCCCCTACTTCCATCTCGAAGTTCAGAAAGTAGACTGATTCCGTGCATTACGTTCGCGGCGCAATATTTTTATTAGTAAAATATTTGTCACCAAGATTTTTTGGTTCCTCATTATGGCAGAAATACGTTCAAATATTGCACCGTTTGCGATTTAGGCACCTTTCAAATTCCAAAAATTTCCCGAAGGGGGAGGCGGACACCGGAGATCACACGACATACTGCATGGCCCCCTTTAAAAGAAATCCTGGGCACGCAAACTGGAAGCCATCCTGGCGTTCGAAAGCATATTTTGAACGCTAGTGTTAAGGTCCTGGACACTTTTCTCCATTTTTGAACGCCGGACGCCTATTTGAACATTTACTGTATTTGAACGCCTGACGAGTCTAGTGTTCTAATGCTTGAACGCATAGTGCTCAAATGCTGAACGGATAGTTTTCAAATTATGAACTTCGGGTTTAGCTCCTGAAGTACAATGGCATAACATGAGGAATTGCCTAACACATTAAAATTATTAGGAATCTTTGCATTAATTAATGTATAATGAACCAAACTATACCTAACCTGGGACTTATTTTTTTACCCAGAAATATGCTAAAACCTCAGAGTCCGGGGGACCTCTCCCCTGGACCCCCACCGGATCTTTGCCCCTGGACCTCACCAGTGGCCCTAAGGCGGGCCCCTGGACCCCACCCGCTAAAGCTGATGCTTCGCGCTCGTTTTTTTAACGCATCACCAGATCTGTCGGCAAAATATGATCTCTACACCAACAAAGATTACACCTTCGCTACGCCCCTGCCACTAGGCCTAAATCCGAAATAGAATAGTCGATAGGAATTTAGCTTATGTGAATTTCAAACGTCGATCATGTACACAATGGGCAAACCCTGATAGGTGTAACACGTCTGTCGTGCATGACCACTTATGAACACATCTGTGGGTCAATGGACTTCGTGTACTGCGTTAGCCCGTGGAGCGGACGAAGTTTTTTTCGTTCAGCTCATCGCTGCGAAAAACCAACCAAGGAATTCTTGGCTATCGCCAGCAGGCTCGGAGGGGCGGCAGCCTAAGGGGGGAGGTCGGTAGCCACAGAGGCGCTACGCAGGCTAGCACTGCGTTTACTCTTGCGTGAAGCTTCTGCATGATCCGACTAGACAGTTGCCACGGACAACTCTCTGATCCGACTGAAGTTCCGTTATCCGTTTTAAGGTTTCAGTTAAGAGAAATAAGATATTTCATTGCAGATGTTAGGGTACTGGCACCATGTAGGCTGACTCTAGGTGATACATGCGACAGACTTATATACGTATACGCGATTAAGACTTGAGTAAGCTGTATTAACCTGACTATCGACTGTATGATTATGGTCTGATTGGTCTGATTCTGGGGTACCTGCATGATTTCATTAAAATTTACAGAATTCGACGTGGTTCATTCAATGACTTCTGTCCCTGAAACCATGCAGCGCTGTGATGAAAAACACTGGAAAGCTTTGTCACTGACATGTACAGTTAGTCTCACCTGTCAACATATCAACCACTTTTGATGACCCTTTACTGTCTTGTTGTGGACTTTACTAGCGGATAGAGCAGGCCCGTAGCCAGACAAGGTTCTGAAGGGGGGGGGGGAGAAATGGCTTCCAGAGGGGCGAAACATTTTTCAGGGGGCCAAATGTGAAAAAATGTTTTAAGTAAATGGCAACTTGAAATTTTCCAAGGGGCAGCAAAATTTCCAGGGGACTCGCCCTAGCCACCACCTTGGCTACGGACCTGGGATAGTGTCGGCCTAAATAGTATCGTAGCTTACCGACTACCAGAACGACCCTAAGCAACATCTCCGTTTTCCATGCCAGCTTTATAAAGAAGAAAGAAACGGACTAACCTTCGCTGCAGATGTCGAATATGAATACCTTTTTTCGAACGTTCACATTTTAATATGAGCAACCAATAGCTATAGATGGACAGCATGAACACGCCGCCCAGCGGGTGAAAGACAGGCATGATAATATTGACATCGAAGCGAGTAGTAAATTGCGAAAAAGGAGGACTTAATGCGTGCACGTAGCCGTCGCCAGTAATAATTATTCAAATTAAAAGCACGACAAAGACAATATTATATTTAGGAGGATCAGCTCAATTTTACAAATCTTTCGGTCGAGCCTTGTGGTTCGTTTTCCAACTGATTATGCACTACCTCAACTGCCCGAAATCCCTATGTGCCCGTCTTCTCAGGAAAGTAGAACCGCTAGGAATGTTGCCAGTATGTGTAAAGATACGTTTTTGAGTAGGCTGAATGGACGTATCTGATCCAGGTACATGTGGGCGAATATATTAGTCTATGAAACTTTCCTGTAAGCAGTTACTTCCATTATATACCTACTTCCATATTACTTGTTTGATGTGCATTGTAATGATTCTCCCACTGCCAGAAAATTGATTAACGATTCCCATAAACTGTGCCAACTTCCATGTGCGTGCCCTACGATCTTCATGCAGCCTATACGAGACACCACCTTGTTTTACGGTTTATAACCATTCCCCATTGTGAAATGATCTCCCATAAACTGGTTGCATTTGTTATATAAATATCGGATAGTTACTGTCAATCCTTGATGTCGACTTTTCAAAAGTTATACAATATTTTTATACTTTGCTTATTTACTGAGCACACCAGAAAGTTACACGCTTGTATCTATTATTTTTATTTTAAAGGTCAATATTTACGCTCGACATTTACACCCTGAAACATCATGGGAGATAATTTAAAGGGCAAATCTCGTCATCCCAGATGGTTCCAATTCTCCCCACTAAGCATCCTGTAGCTCCTCCCATAATTGAATAAAGCTCAGGTCTTGTTCAGATACAAACCTGTTATATTGCTTCAAGGTCATATCCTAGTGAGCATACAAGTCTATAATGTGTAAACCAAGCACTCTTTCTGTATTGTGTGGAGTGTCAGCTATACTGTGCTTCTTTTGAATTTTCACATTTTGCTGTCAATCAAAGGGCAGTCACCAACTGAGAATTTTGATACCCCCACACTTAAAATATACTGTGGTTGACGAGTATATGGCTTTAAGGTAAATTGAAGAGTTTTTGAATGAATTGAACAATATATTAACAAAAATATCGTCACATGATCGAAAAGAGCCATTCACATTGGCAGTCACCTCAAGTTCATAAGTTTGCTAGATCTTACCAATCAGCCAGTCTCCTCTTATTTCGCTCACAAGTATCTTTCATTATGTTTCTGTACACAAACATTGAATGCTGAAGGTAAACCAAGGAGTTTTTCTGCATGAATTTAACCAGGGAGTCTTTTCCAACTCCCTGGTTTAACAAATGAGTAACAAACATATTGTCACATGACTGATAAGAGCCATTCTTGAACCAGGATGACGAGGCACACTCATTCAAATTGGAGGGACTGAATTTTCCCTTTAAAGTGGGTTGACGGCATAGGCTCTTTAATATATAACGCATGCTTGAGATTGCTGTAACTAAGTTATAGCAAGTGAAAATTTAAACCCCAGCAGCTCTTATTGTGTCTGTGTAGGCCCATACTGCAGGTTACAAGACATCCACAGTGAATTCATTTCACGCATGCGTGGGTTTGGAAGATCTGTAACATTGCAATGACGTCTTTAGGAATCAATTTTTTTTGTTTTCAAAAATCTCTCACACCAATGGCGTCAAGACTTCAAGACAAGGTGCAAAGTGGTGACAGGGTACAGAGGGAAAGTGTAGCAATTGCAATTGCCATTCACGGTCAGAGCAAAGCTATTGTCAGATTGTATCAACTGATCAAATAGTGGATGAACCATGGATTTATCTTGTTCTTGTTTAGCCTGGCGCATCCAATGTCATTTTAAGGACAATGGAACAATGTTTCATTGAATTACCCACAAATTTGTTTCGAATTTAGATCTTCAGTAGCTTCGCCCATGGTCTCTCACTGGGATCGAGTCCTAGAAATGACCACGGCCCTTCTTAGAGCAAGGCTGTGCCCTTGACGTTGGGGGAAGCGTCGTGCTACAGTCACCCCTTCCACGACCCCGTTGCCCATGATACCCTTTGACCGTCAAAATGATCCTTCGAAGGGAAAATAATGGCACCCCTGATGTACTGGCCGAAATCTCAGCAGCTCATTCTTCAATGACTTCCGTAGACGGATCCAAATGATGTTGAACTAAGCATGCGCCGAATTTTACTAAGCTTGTGAAAAGTTCACAATAGATTGAGCGCCGATTCTGCTGTAATTTCAGTCGTGTAATTGTCCTACCCGCATAAACATGTATTTACAACAACCTCAAATCCGAGGTAGTACTTCCATGCTCAAATTACATCAAGATATCATTCTCGATGAGAGTGAGTCTGTTACTTCGTGCCTGGCTTCACAAATTAATTTTGTGTCAATGATCGAGTAGTACGAGTGAATAGTACGGCCGGCTATGCGGGGAACAGTACATGTAGCTTTTAGATTGTGCTTCGCAGAGTTAGTTTTCGCAAGGCTGGTTCTCATCCAAAGGCTAAGGAAAAGGCCGTAATTATCTTATGCTTAAGTAACATATGAGTTGTTGTATATAACTTTATGACCAGTGTATGTGAATTATTGAGCTTAACACTTCATCCAACCAACTGAGACAAAAAAGAAGAGGACATTAATTTTGTATCAGTTTTTCATCAATTTTCTTCTCAACCAATTTTTAGCACACGTTATTGCGCAATTATTCATCTTTCTTCCTTAATAGTACAGAATATCTTTCGTATCCAATTAGCTGCACTTTTTGTTTTAAAATGTACATCATATAAGTTTAAGAACACTTAAGTAATAGCGTTAGCAACTAATATATAATATATTATATGTATGTATATGACAAACACCATCTTGCTGATATGAAAAATATTGTACATAAGGTTCGTTTTTATATCATCTTATGATAAATACACGACACGTAAGGATATTGTTTAGTTAAAGTACAGAGTGAACGAAAAGATCTCAACCGAAACACAAAACACCCGCACAGAACAGCCACTCCAAAACGCAAAACATGAATCCATCTAGTTAACGGGAAACTGTAGTCACCTCAACATGTATTTAATGTACGCAGCCATCTTTGTTCATGAATGGTTCTGTTGAAGTCATGTGGATAATATTGTTGGTACTGAACTGATTAATTCATGCCGAATAACTACTTACTTTACCTTAAGTATGGAATATTTTGTTAGGAGAATCATGAAAGATATGTGTAATTTGCAAGATTTGGGTGATGTTTTCAAATAAATTTGAGGTGACTGCTCTTTTCATTTTAAGTTTCTTTACTCCGAGAAACCATTGATTGTTACTCACCCTAACCAGTGTAAGTCATCGTCCTAAGTTGACTAACTTGACTTTTTATTATAGATTCAGCCTATGAAATATCTTTTCACCTTTCAAAAGAATTCTCTACGTTCCGTATTAGGAGTTGCACATAACAAGTGAACAATGTATCTCAAAATATGGAGGTATATTCGAGACTATTTACCTGTTAGTATCAGTCATTATTTACCACAACAACTGTGTAAATTAACACTGAGGTGACTACATTTGGCATTTCAGTATACCAATTTAGCGTCGCGCTCTGAAGCCACGCATGCCTCTAAATTTATGGAGCACCCAATACGCGACAGGTCACACATCACGCATGCTAACCGCTAAAGCGTGGACGACTCATAGAAACAGCCATGGTCTCATAACCAGCCTTTCAATCACATACGTTGGGGTTACGTGAAGCGATTGTTGTACTCATTAAGCTTCATAACAATGGATCCCAAAGTTCTCCAAGCGCAAAGTAAAACAACATATGATGTTCAATTACATAGATGTTTAATTTTCCGTCCCAAAGTTTATAAACTTATTAATGTAGCGATGGCAATATTTTGTGATTGTGCTAACACATCAATAGAGGGATGAACATCGTGAAGGAATAGGTGTGTATAACAACGGTTTCAAGACTCATGAGTCCCCTTCCCACCCAAATGCCGCCTCCCTTAATTTGCTTACTATAACGACGTTTAAAGTGGCTTTAAAATACTAAATCAAGGTATAACAAACACTGTCTCTTCTTTGTTCCACAATAACCGTTAATAAAACAATCTAAGATAACGAAAGTCTTTCTAAATCTAATGCATCTGAAACTATGTACCGGTCAATTCGTCCATCACTCGGGACAGCAGACCAGGTCAAGCAGTTTAAGAAGACACTGAAACCACAGCTGCAACTTTTATTATCCTTTCAACACATTTTGCAAACGTTTCCACACCTATTCTTGCTGACGACGCCTCACTGTATTCAATACCGCGCTTTTCTTCCCTTCTTAAGTACTCTATACCCTATCGCCAATCTGAACCATTTTTTGCGATGAAGTCCCTCGTCAATATTCACATTTCATATCAACCCCCAGAATATGAAAGTGGAAACGTAGCACCTATAGCTTACACTATACTTAAAATCACATGTCGGTCTTCGAGATTTTGTAAGCTTCCATCCAGTGTTCTTACCGGAAAAACAACAAAAGTAACGAATAGTAAGAATGTTTTAGAAAGAGGTAAACGAAACATTTCTCGTAACAACAAGAAAAATACTCCTAAAACAAATAAATCAATTCTGCTATACACAACAAAGCCTTTTCTCATACACTGTTAGAAATAGTTACTGTTTTTTAAGTTATATATTATTTAGTATTTTCAAAGGAAGGAAACGTTTTCAAATTTCACCGTTATAAAGCATATACACACTCTTGAACACAACATACTGTATACTTGTAGTCTGTTAAGGCCGAACACCCTAAAAATTGATTTGTTGTTTGCTTTTGTTACGTCCTTCCTAACTTTACACTTGGCGAGACCTTTTTCAACAAAACTGAAAAATGAATGACAATTAAATGTGACGTCACACCTAGCAACACCTGGCCTTCCACATTCACACAGAATCAGTACTGAAGATATATCAAAATGAAGAGTGGGTTAAAACCTCCCTTTTGAGGCTGTATTGAAAGCTTTATGAAAACAGAAAGGTGTATTGAAGTGTAACGAAATATCACGGGCACCATATGTGGCACAAAACTGACATAAACCAACACTCATTATGTAAAATTTCCTTCTATAATACGAAGAGAATCCTGCCCTTGTCTTGGGACTGGATACGGTTAATCTTCCAGGCTTAGCTCTATAATAGGTACGACCTACAACCAATAATGATCATGCTATTGCAGTCCATGAAAAATTGACAGTAACTAATACGTGTACCTGAACGTCTGTCTGTACTGTGTTAAATGTACTGTAGCGTTCGACAGACTACAATAATTTCGGTCTGAAGCGATAACACTTAAAATATACCATCATCTCCTGTCCAACCAACTTATGATTTCGACTGAACAATGCGTAAATCTACAATTTCAATTAAATCTCCAATTTCACCTCACAGACTGCAACATATTTGAAGTTGTGTGGCGGCATTAGATAATCGAATGTAAAAGTTCGACTGGAATAAGAGCTTTCGTTTGTTGTGTATACATTTTTTTCCTTTGCCCCTCAGTTCGACCAGGGGATGAAGGATAAAGTGATGTTGTGATGTTTAAGGGTAAAAAAGGCGAATATTATGTTCGCGCAAATCCAACAAACGTAACTTAGTTTCCGCTGTAATTAAACTGAAAAATCAAAGTAATGTTAACACAGAGTGAAACTCACATACTGTACAGCGGAGTAAGCAAAATACTGTTATTTTTTCAGCCTTTTTTTTTTTTTGCATTGGGAATTTTCCAACCCACTGATCAAAAAAGAAAGAAAATATTTACAACTTCCTTGACCTCCTTCCCAATATACGCAAAACTTATCGCAGTTATTTCCAAGTGCTATATACTCCATTGCACGCAACGTTGGCTAGGCCTACAGGAACTATAGTACCGGTGTAGCCAAAGCCCACGTAAAAATATTGTAGACTACAATGGAAGCTCGTGAATCGAAGAACAGTCAATTGGACTCATTTTGGTTTAAAAATATTTTGAAATATTGATAAAATACTTTTTTGAAAAACTCTGCACCATTCTCAACACTACTTATGGCTTGTATACTGTACAGTACCCCAATTGCAAAAAAATAATTGCCGGTTGTTCTGTAAATCGTATAGATAGGCATATACCAGCCAATCGGCAACTTCTTACAAATACAATATTTCGACATAGTGCATGTCGACATACCAGGCAGGTTTCAAAATTACTGCAATTTTATTTTTGCGACATACACCATTACAGGAATTATGCAGTGCAGAAACTGTACAATGGGTGTGCATGAGTCATGGTAGCAAGTTTGTCTCAGACGTACACGTTATTACCAGTAAGCCTTAGAAGCGGAAATTCCGGCCCAACAACATTTTGGCCACTGACATAAAAATGGAAGCATTCTGCGTGAAAAACAAAACACACATACACACAAGTACAACAAGAATACAAAAGACTTCCTTAAGCAGACTTAGTTCATTTCCATTCTCTTACAAGTTACAGTTCAAAGGATCCCTAATCTCATCCCACGCAGTAAAAATACTCCCTACTAAGTTTACTTCTACCGCCTCGTCCAATTTAAACAACAACACCTGTCTACTAGCAAACCTACAAGACAGAGCCACAGTAGCCTACACTGAGGCTCCATTGCTCGAGGCCATAGTGAAACAGCCGTGTGTGAGCTACACTGGGAACACAGCTGACTGTACAAGTCATGGTACCGACCAGAGTGTATGTAAATCAAACAGCAGTCATCAACTGCATTTAGAAATATAGGGCTTTTAGCCTTTTCCTAAATATGTTTGGGCAGGGCAACTACCTGGTTTGTGAGATGCCACATCCCCTTTAAAAAACCCATACAAGCAATCTACAGCCTACATGCTATACCAGCACTACTACATAGTATAACCTTAACTTACATGAAATATGCTTTTAAACAATGTTTACGTTTGCTTCAAAAGCAAAATAATATAATTGAATACCTCGTAAATTTCAACATCTAGAAAATTGCTTGAAATTCAAACGAAAGAGAAAACCTATGTTTAACTTTCAGCAATACTTTGACTATGATGCGTTGTTTGTTATTTAAGCAAATTCTCACATCTGTGTTTGTTAAAGAAGAAAAGTCAAATACGAATTACATTTTACGCTACACTTACGTAAGTGCAGCATATTTGTTTGTAAACCTTTGTGTGAATTTGGGAGTATCATTTCGGATTGTAACAAAATGCAACCCTTTTAAAGTTTCGCCCAAGTATGAAAGACAACCGCCATTATTGATTACAATAACTCGCTGAGCTAATAGGCTTGAAAGGCGGACAGAGATGGTTTCCATCTTTTCACCCCTGACAGACATTCTGGGGTGGAGTTGCATGGCAGCATTTACGTTGTACCATTGTTTGTTAACCATGCATGGTGTGTGGGGGAGGGGAAAACTGTGTTGCCTAAGAAAGACCATTACAGCTGCGTGGGATAGTACGTCAAGCAATCTCTCATAAGGTGGGTTATTCCCCACCTTGAGAGAATCCATAACACATGCATCTTGGCTTGAAAATACATTGGGACCTCGTCTTGACGACATCAGCAGCAGGAGCTTCACGGAATGTGCCAGGCCCGTAGCCAGGAAGGGGATGGGCAAGGGGGAGAAGCCCCCCACGAAAACTATTTCGCCCCCTAGAAAGTTTCAAGTTTCCATTATCTTAACACATTCTTACACACTTGGTACCTCTGAAAATTTTTTCGCTCCCCTGGAAGCCATTTCACCCCCCTTTAGTACCTTCTTTGGCTACGGGTCTCGTATAAGCATCCATTCCTTACATTCGTTTTCCGCGTGCGCTATTTAAGTCGCTGATGCCTGCACTATACAATCATTGACACAATGACAGCTTGCGAAGCACGGTCAGGTCATATAGGCCTAAGCGTAAGGTAAAAAAAAACACCGCATTTATTTAATCTGTATACTGCACTGTAGGTACATGCCAAAGGTCAACTTCTATTGAGATAACATCTTTCCACTGTACACCCTCGCCCGAAGGCTGCAGTGTACAAGTTCCCATCCAACATCCTACCTGATCATAAAAGTTTTCCATAAGCAGATAAATACTTAACGCAGCAAAATTTTGTCGGGAATAATTAACACGAAAATACCTAGCCTTTCTGGTAGGCCCAACCTTGTCTTACGTTAACCTGAATGCGTACATACAGGGTATTAACTGAAGGTGTAACTTCTGTTAAGCTGGACATCTAAACCCGTATTGATTCTATCAAGACAAAAGTCCTGTACATAAACGATGATGCATCGAAGGTATACCTTTGTACATGATACGGAAAAGTTGGCAATGTTTGACATTCAACAACAGAAATAAAGCTTACGTAATAATGACGACACTCATGCAAAGATTTATTTACAAACTACTAAATATCAAAACAAAATCTCTAACTTTTTATTAATATTTGATCCCCTGTCAAAGGCAAGTTTCTTCAATAAAATGAAGCTAATAGTAATACTGATACTTTTTTTTTCATCTTTTGTCTCACAAATACGTGACCTTAAAGAATATTTGACTGAAAGCCGCGAAGCCGGCAAAAGTGAAGCAGGCAAAAGTGAGCCAGGTTTATACACACCATCTTGTTGCTTTTAGTTGGTTCAAAACTTGGGACGAGCGTAAACCACCACTGTGAACAAAGCACGCACTGAGGCATTCATTGTGCAATACGGCATTTGAAGAAAGTAGTTACACATGGTTGGGCATGGCATCGTACAGGCCTACAACAACCTGTTATTTGCTATACTTCCATGTGAACTGCGAGTACCCTGAGTGCTACTATGAAGGATAAAAAAATTCATACAGCAGCTCTAATTAGGGCAGTTCAATAACTTTAATGACAGTCAAGCACGACGCAGGTATATTCGCGGCCTAACAATTTTTACAACATAACGCTTTAGAGAAAATGCTATTCTCTTTAAGAAATAGGTACATTAAACGCCACAATGAAACTGAAAGTTAACTGTAGAGCTCCGATCCACAATACATGCTCCCGTTGTACTTGTGACGACACAACAGGATGCACTATAGGCTAACGTGTTGCAACCTGCTTCTGAATTCATTGAACAGAAGATAGTCGCAAGTTAACTATCGACTACAAATTACGCAACAGCTTAACGCCGGTGTTTGTTCAAAGTACAGTTTGAAGTACAGTTAGCTGCTATCATAATGTAGCAACTAATGTTCAAAATAAAAATTAAAAAAAAAAAACATCACCTCAGCTATGGCGCATGGGAAGACTGCCTGTGCCCTGTGCATAGGGTAAGGAGTTGTTAATGGGTAGCTAAAGAAACTTGAGTTGCATAAGCTTACTAAACTCGATGATCTTTTGCATTTGTACTCTATCCAAACGATTTCTTGAGTTGTAAATTTTGCAACGAAACAAATTGTGTTAGTAACACCTCTCTCCTATGCTATCACCCTTCATAAAGCTATTACCTGTCTGACAAGTAAATGCTCATTTGAAGTTGGCGAAAACATTTTTCCACGAGTATTGGGTCATTGCAGCAGTAGTTTTATGAAAATGTACCGGTACCGAAGCAAATTATAAAACTATCCGGAGGCCATCACACATGCCACTTCAAGGTCTGTAGACATGTAATTTGCCTATTTGGTGAAAGCGCATAAAAATCTCTTTAAAATAACTGCAATTCCTATCGAATATTGACCATCTCACAAGACAAGTACTGTTTACGAACATATATCATGAATAACCAGGAGCTACATATGCACATTTGTGATGTGGGTGGAGCGAAAAGGTGGGTGCAATCCTTTGTATAACATTCATTTCAAGGACAGTCACAATGATGGCCTGTCCCGAGGTGTTTATGCTGGAAGAAGCTATTTACTACTTCAGAAAATAGAGATGCATGTCCACATAAAAAACCAAGCTAGAATCTATCCGGTGAATAATTAATATAACATAATTTTATATAGGATTTACAACAGAAATTCAGATCCTGTAAAACACTGAACATCACAATTTTGCATAGCAAACGAGTAATCTCAGAGATGGTCATACTTCGAAGAGGTAGGCCTATACCTTGAAAACGGTAAAAGATATTAAAAAAAATAAACAGACTTTTTTATCTGGGATCTTAATCTATCGTGGAGTAAAACAGCTGTTTTGGTTACATGTCCACAGACCTTTAATAAGCACGTGCGTCTTTTAAATTTTAACTTGCACGTTCAGTTTCATGGGATGTTGGCCTACATGGCATCAGGCTTCACAACTGCTGACTTATTTTTCCAGCCTTATGTTGAATTGGAATAGTTTCAGTTGCTGGCTAGCAGTAGGGATTGCCACATGTTAACTTTTCAAAAATTCCAGTTCATATGAAGAACTGCAGTAGGCCTATAAATGCACTAGATTTTTACACGGTAAAATCAGTTGTCAATTTTGAAGAAAACCTTAAGAAATGGAAAGGGTCATCAATGTGAAGTTATCAAAATACACCTAGTTACCTCTAACTCTAGTCTGATAGAAAATTTAACTAGTTCTTATATCACGAAAACAGAACAGGGGAACAGCACGAAAGTTCAAACTGCTTACAAATTTCTGTTGCACATGTCAAAACAAAATGTGGATGAGGAGTATTGCTGTGTCAGTGGCTTAAGGTTCGTATTGCTGCATTTCGTCTAGGAACTTTCATAATTCTCGGGAAAAGAATAACCTCTATCACGATGGTTGGACCTGCCACCGGGTAAACTCTAATACATGACTGCTACTATCTCTACTCCTCAATGACCTACCTTACTATACTTGTCCACACCGATAATTCATTACATTTCCCTCTTCTACTAACTCTGCTTCTGGTACTAGCTGCATCTGTAACTAATGCTACCTTGAATATGGACATTTTAACTAGCTCAAATTTGTGCCAGCGGCTAACAACTGTTTTGATGACCTAGAACTAAAAAAGCCGGTGTTTGCAGCACACCCACATCTTCATGGGCTGTTAAGGAGTCTATCATAATCCCCAATCCCACACATTTATTAGCCCACACGTCAGGGAGGTTCGCCGTTTAATTGTTGGGGCCCAATGTTTAACATTGCATAACATTGCCTTGCATATTGAGTGCCTGTAACAGCAAACGGCTTTTCACGGAGCAATTCAAGTGCTATGTAAACAACTACTTCTCTTGTCAACTGCAACTGCTGGACAAGTTTCTCCCGCAGAACATGTCGTAAGATGGCAACCAAACCTTCTTCGCAAATTTCATAACTGGAGCTCCCTTGCATAAGATCCATGCTTGGACGAGTTCCTAAACACCGTGGTCAGTACTGACTGTATAACGTATGACCATGCACTATTGTAAACAGACCTTTCAATTGAGGACTTTCACATGTATACCTCGTGCTGAATACAGCTTGGCACGGATTAGTTTCAACCGTGGTCGACTTAGCCCAAAAGTGATTACTTTCTACTCAGCCTTGCTCAGACAGTGTTGGCTAAGTGTGCGACGTAAAATAGGCATTATGATGTAAACCAACTACCAGTGCGGGGTGTTCTTCCAGTCCTTCGCCAGGTGAATGTTCTACCCTTCGTGGGTGGGGTCTGGTAAAAATGAGAAATCCTTCCAGCGGGAGGACTAGCTGTAGTATGGTGTTGAGGTTGGTAATAGTACGGGTCATAATCCAAAGGAATGTATTGCATATAAGGAACGAAGTTCTGGAACGGTCCTGTGATCACTGAGTGGGAAATGGGTTGTTGGAATGCTAAGTTCCTCTGCACCTGTTGAGCAAGTTCTGAAATGAGTTGCAGGGTTTGTCTCCGTTCGTGTCCCATAAGACACACTGTACTTGAGTCGACCACCCTCTTAAGAATCATTAAATATTCGTACTTTGCAACTTCGTCATTGGCAAAATGTGAGTACAGGTAACTTTCAAGTTTCTGCCTCTGCTGCGGCAGTTCTGTGAAATCAATGAAAAACCTCGAACACATGTACTTCTCTAACTCCTTGATCTCTTTTTTACAAGCTGGGCTATAGTCTCTAACTAACAAATTGCAATATTTCAACAGGCCACCGCCTCTTATTTCCTCCGGGTTCCTTGTGGCAATCAGCTTGTTATTAAGGTGATGAAGAGCTACCAAGAAATCGCCGAATACACTCTCCCCGATAACTGTGGGGTAAAAGTGTTCATTCATTGGGATATCTGTGACTTTGTAGAAAAACAATAATGAATCCAAAATGATCTGGAAGGAATCAACACTGAATTCAAACTGCCGTCTCATCCGGTCAACAAATTTCAGTTCAATGTTCTTCCCCTTATTATTGGCCAACGATATGAGACTCCATTGATCCTTGGACGTACAAATCTTCACCATTTTCTCAGCATATGCCTCCTGCATGATACCACAACCAATTCGGTTCTTATTCACATTGTCAGGCAAAAATTCCAATAAGGTGCCAAATAAAATCTCGCGAATCTTTTGCGACTTTTCCTCTGTAGAGAGGTCCACACCGAAAATAACATCCAAATCATTGTAAACCTTACTTTCATCCGAACATAAAATGTAACTGGCTGCTCCTCCATTTAATCTCACATGTCGTACAGGAATGCCATCGGCAGCCAATTTTTCGCGTAAGCTATCCACTAATTCCAATAATGTAAGGTCCAAGGTGGGGAAGTTTCCTTTGCCATGGATATACACTGGTTCACGGAGCATTTGGTCCAAACGTTCAACCTGCGCATAACTTAGAACCTGGAATCTTTCTGGTGATTCCTTAGAGGCCATTATCTTGTAACAGGCTCAAAATCCTATGGAAGAGAATGAAACAGGAATGAAACATCAGGTTGTTACAAACATTAAAATAAGCTATACCAAACAGTGAAATTATATATCACAGTAATCGCAAAACGAAGAACCAAGGACATGCACTTACGTATGTTTAACGATGCTAAGACAGTTTACTCCACTGTAAATCCCGACACAATACTGACACTACAAACAGTATCCTGAACTATGATATGAATGCGGCTGTGACAGATCGAACAGCTGTCAGCAAAGCTCCTGTTACAATAATCACTGCGCGAGTGAAACAGCCCAGAGTGTTCGAGAAATGTTTGGTAAGAAAGATGCTTTCACTACTGCTGACAAACACGTCCAGCAAAATACGTTTTCCTTCATGCAGGCTGAATCACTTTTATATATATGTAGGATGTGTGTTCTGTAAGCTTCTGCACAGCGGAATGTAACGAATTGGAATTAGATTTCTTTTTCTTTGGTGCAACAGCTTATTTCGCAATAGGGGAATTGACCAACTGGGGGCAGTATTCATTTAGCTGTTCCTGATTATACCACATGGCTCTCCAATTCAAACGATGCTATCGAGCTTCGGCGATTGCGAAATCGACCGTATGGAGTATCTCCACAGTTTTTTCAGAGCTGCTCGATACGAGCAGGGAGAAATAGCAACTCCCTGATGCAAGCAGGGAGTTGCTATCCGACACTCCCTGCTCCCAGTCAAAGTAATTTATGGGTGAATATATTTGCAATTTGGACTCCATCTGATCGGAAACTGCATAGTATAGATATATTTTTTCTTTCGCATACGCTTCTTCATATGGCGGCATTGTTAAATTTTCCTACATCCGTCATGCCGGGTCATATGACGTAGCCAAGAGTGGTCGATGTCACCCTAATCGAATGCAACAAGGCAAAAAAAAAAAAAAAAAGAAATATAGGGACATATGCAGCCAATTCAATCAAACTGACACTCCTATGGGTGATCTGTGAAATTGATAGGTTAGCTGATTTGCATTACTTTGAAGGTCTACAGTCAGTGGCGTACACAGGATTTCTCTAAAGGGAGGGGGCATACAGTATGCAGTGAGTGATCGCCGGTCTGGGGGTCTAAAGGTAGAGGGTTCCCCCTCCCCTTTGAATTTTTTTTTTAAAAACTAGATGTCTTTAAATGCAATCTGGTGCCACATATGCTACCTTTTGAAGTAAAATTTGTGTTAAAAAATTACGTATTTTTAGGATTTAAAAAAAATTGGCATCCGTGAGGGGGGCCATGGCCCAACGGCCCATGCTTACGCTACTGCCTAAAGTGGATATGGAAACAAATAGTGCACGGGTAGCGACAATGGGACGGCAAGGGACCATGCCCCCCCTCCCTCGAGAAAGGCTGTTCCCTGTCGGGTCAATTTTTCCAGTTCTTGAGGATTAATCCGTACAATAAAATAAGTAATCCCGTCGACAGTTGGTCGCCCAGACGATCTGCTTTATGTGATCTTGCAAATGGTAGAGTCTTCAATAAAAGTTCAAAACTTTCCAATTTTTTTTCAATAAAAATCCAACTTTTTCAAATTTTCTTCAATAAAAGTCCAAATTTTCTTCAATCTAAAAAGTTAAGTTTATTCCAATTCTTTCCATAAAACCCCAGATTTTCAAACCTTTGTAAATAGTAGGTTTAGCCAAATAATTTTTCGGGGTGGGGGCAGTTAACGTTCGACATCCTTTCTGACTGGAACTATTGCCATCCATGTTCTCAATCGCGTTTTTTCCTAAGGGAATTATTAATATTACACAGACGGGCAGTACAAGGGTGGCTGATGTCCTTTTGACAGGGTAACGTCCGTGGGTGGCTTCAGACCCCCCCCAGAAGATGACGTTATTTGCATTGTCCGTCTGAGATGAACTATATGAGCACTCTGGGGGGTTGATCCGTCCAGTTGCAAAGCTCCTTGGCATAAATCATAATCATGTAATGCTAATATGTTTAATATTTAATATTGAACAAAGTAACCTTACTGGGCAAGTACTGCTCTGCTGCACGATGACCCTGAATGAATGTGATACCCACTGGTGTCCACAAGATGATCACCAGCCGGCGGTATTGCACTGAAATCCTGTTGAGTCCTATCAGGGAGTTACTTCCAATAGCGACTCCCTGGTCCTAGTATATCATAGCCTCAGCTTACTGATGTCGAATCTATCTGAGCTACTGGCAATCTCCGTAATGATATTGCAATCACCCAATAGTTAAAGGCATTTTCTGGTGTTTTTTTTTTCAGGGATCGTACATTTAAGGTTTAATTTTTCATCAAATGCCATCCAAACCCGGTATCAAACTCCATTCCTAAGTCATGGTATTCCTTGTAGAGGTTTGGGTACTTTTATCAAAAAATCCCTCTAGATTTCCTCAATGTGAAAATCTGTTCCATGCCTTTGGTAAAGCAAACAAAGTTATAAAGCATGCCTATACAATCATATTACCAACATTATATACAAAAGCTGTGACCAATTCGCCAACTCAGATGACATCCGGCACAAATATTTCCTATCAAGCCGGGCTGGGGAAGTCAAAATATAGTATTCGCTCAAAGATATAGTCTACCAAATACAACGTGCTATTGAGATGGGGTTTAATTGCACTGCCTAATACAGAAAATTTATTCAAGTTTAAAAAACATCAAATTTGGTCAATGGAATATACCTTTAACTTTCCGTCTTTCGGTACTGTGTCCTGAAGGCTCTGGGAACAGGCGGTGCGCGATGAGTTAAAACTAAAAAAAAAAAACTTGGGGTAGTATATTTTTCAGGCCCCTCTTTTTCTTTGAAGGCTTCCTGGTTTTTGAGGGTTCGGTGCATAATGTGCCAAGGTAATATCGATCAGGTGATAACAAATAATATTATTTTTGTCTTTTTAATTATTGATTACAGCGTATGAAATGTAAAGGTTAACAAGGCAATTTTCTGAAAGTTAGGCAATTAAATCTATAACCTATTTTGAAGTCTGTGACTTGCTCTGTAATTTTACTCCATTTGTTTTTAACAGCAATACAAATACTTGCCTACGTAGCAGGCTGTGCGGCATACTCCTTGTTTAGCCATATGGTTTGGGAAGCTAAGGAGCTGAGCAAACAGCGTCCATTCGGCGGGGTATACAAATACCGGCTTCAACCATATGCCGGCATACCTTTTGGAACTCGTCCACGCTCCATCTGATTGTCCTTTTTTATTCGTTTCTTTTTTACTCTTGTTTCCTTTCACTTTTATGCCAACCGATTCCCCTCCCAGTTCATTCCACTCCGTATCAGTGGCCTTACTGTAACAGTATACAGAAAAGTCTATCACCCTCTACTACAAAGCTGCAGTCTATCATCCTTCATCCGTTTCTTAACACATTCTTTTATGAAAGAACTCTCGAGTCGGTCTGTGTGTGTATTAAGCTAAAAGCGTTGTAAATAATTGAAGAGGCCACGACTATAATGCTGTCTGGCTGGGCTCTTCCGATTTTTATGAATGAAACATTGACGTCACAAAATAGTAAAGTGGTTGTCAAAGGAGATGACCAGCCATATAAGTAATGCTGCAGAGCGGCATCTCACCGGCGGACGATGACGTAGTGCAGTGGTGATCTCAGGAGACTACACTAAGTATTGTATGATGTTCTATGCACCAATTCGTGACGTCTATAGCTCAGATAGAGTGATAAAGAGCGAAGAGTGTTCACCATGTGAGACTGCGACTATATCCCAGTTCAGTAACAGGAAATTGGTAACTTGTTTCAACTGGTAACAGCTGGAATAACCAGATGGAACCAGTTGAAACCAGTCACCAATTTTCCAGTTGCTTAACTTTATTGAAATTTTCTCATGTACGCCTAATTGATAAGTGCGGGTTAAGTTTGACTGGTATAGACTGTTTTTTATGAATAAAAATCTCTTGTTACTGTGAATAACAATACATGAATGTTACCTTCATGATAACTTCGACAAATCTTTATCATGTGAGTCAGTGAGCACGGAGTCCTTTGTATCTTCATCAGTTTGATAAATATTTCTCCTTGGTTCATATGCACATATGCGTATGCGAACGCCTGGGACACTGTTCCTTCCAGCACCCTCAATTTTAGGACAACCTCAAAATTCTTTCAAATTTTGTTGTTATTTGGGCAAAATTTGTCTAAAAAGACACATTTATCCACCCCGTCCTTTCTTAAAGAAGTCCAGTTAACTTTTTCTTGTAGGTTAGCCGGTAGAAACCCGCGGAACGGACTCTGATTGTTCGGCCCCTCAGTAAGACTTCTCAGTCAAACGATGTGATGACTGAGTGAACAGGAATATACCGTAAGTTACAGACTCTTACGTAGGCAAAGGGAGCATGTAGTTACTGTTGGAGCACATCGCGACCAGAGTCAACAACCTGTTCTTGTTTAGTGTGAAGGCCTACGAGACTACAAAAATATTGCGCAACAAACTTCTCCGTTTACTCGTTTACTGCCTAAGTAAACTGGTGTAACGTGACCATCTTTTCTAAGCAGACGGCTTCCTTTCTTTCAAGATAATAAAAGAAAGAGTTCAACTGGTACAATGGTTTATAGACTTATTGGAAATTTAAGTTAGAAATCTTGACATGTATGACTGTAATCATTCAACCCTACGCCACCTAGTAGCAAGTGACATGTAAAAATATGGTCTCATATTTTTATGCCTACAATGCAGTAAGGTTTTTATCAAAATAGATATTGTTGAGTACTGAAAGTCTATGGAAACACGAGACAAAAACACGAATGAAAGAACAATTAATACGTGTACAACTCACCAAGACAGTCTTCAAGTTATGACATACAGCGTTCATCAAATAAAGATGGTTACGGGAAAAGTTTAAACTCAAAGGCAATATTTCAAATTGTATTAGAAGGTTCCTCTTCAATAAATTCTAATTTTTTTAATAACAGTTTCCCATATTGTCACATTGGAGTCAGTTTAAAATGTGATCACCATTTCCGAAGCTATACCGTTGCTGCGTACAAATTATGCTCTGTATGATACACGCTACGCTCATATTGTCCTCATGTGCCACAAAAATATACATCCATATACGACAATCTTTTTAAACAGATAAGCCACCTACGTCATGACTGATGACGTCATTGAATTAGAACGCGTATAGCTCTAGCTGTTTCCGCTGCGGTGAATTTCAATAATTGCAGTGAACATAGCTCGTCGTTTTTCCTCTGTACGGATTTGACGAATCCGCTATCTCCTAAGAGATGCGACAAGTGTGACGTAGAGTTCGAGTCAACTCGGCGCTTTTAATTATTTTGCCATCACGGCAACCGCCACTTTTTCTCTCTCTGCAGCTCTGTAGTTAAAATTACAAACAAAATGCGTGGGTGGTTGATTAAAAACAACTGTGGAGGAGTAGTGTAAAATAAGAAATGTACTTCCGGAAAATGAGAGTATTCTTGGAAGTATGTGCAGCTCCGCTTGCAGGCTTGTTCTGTGTTGAAATCATCACGCATAGTATAACGTCACCAGATCCTTCGTCATGAATATTTATACCTTTCTTTTCGTGGTGCACAAAATCCTTACGTTTTGTTTTGTAAGGTATCACATCCAAGTCTCGAGACATGTATATGCATGATGTCACATGGTTTAGTTATGGTTAGAGACATAAGGAAAGGTTAGGGTTAAAAGTCTTGGGACTTATTATAATGCATGATATTATCTTGCAAATTGGGTGCCGGGTTCGAATCCTGGCCAGGTCAGACCAAAGACTTTAAAAATGGAACCTACTGCCATTTTGCTAGGTGCACAGCACAAGCAATGGAGTAGGGACAAGCCAGTGAGCCACAACTAAAAGAAAGGCCGTGGCCGGCCCGACTTAAACCACTTGGTTACAAACTGGGCCGTAAAACCTCATCTAACTAACTAACTTACCAAGTCGTACGTGAACTTTTAAAAAAATACACGTAAAGAAGAAATAGTAAGCTATGTACCTCTGTTTAATTGCTCGCAGTATTCGTACCGAAGTGAATTAAAATTCATACGGAAGGGGTGGGTTTTTTTCGACGGGGAGGGAGGATGGCTGGCAAGTGAAACAATCCGAAGCCCCGACAAAGGCCGATTGCCGATGGCGAGAGCAACATTTTTGGCCAGACAAGTACGCTGAGAATTTTGTGTAACTATTTAAGAAAATTTGGAGTATTGAGGATTTTTATTAAGGTCAAATTGAAAATGTGAGGTTTTATTGAATGTTAAATCTGCCCTCCCTAGAAGAGCAGAATCCAGTAATCGCCGTCAGGGTTACACACTTTATCGTATTTATTACGGCTTCCTTACAAAACTGGAAAATTTCCCGGACGGGGAGGGGGTGTGACAAGTGTTCCCTCGTGGGGAATGAACCCTTCCCCCACCTGGCGCCGCCCTTGGTGGTCTTTTCAACTTTATTTAACCAGATGGTTCCCGTCACTCCTCTCACAAAGAGACCCGCGTAGCGGTGATCATTCCCCCCTTCTAAGGCTTCCCAAACAACTGAACAAGGATGATTTGCGGCAGAACCTGGTACGTAAAAGTACTGCACATTGAATGTAAAACCAAGAATCATCTAGGAAAACGACTTATGTGAGTACTTGAAATAACCACAATTGATATAGCATAATACGGATAAGAAAATCATATAAGGGGAAATTAACACGTTTTTATAGTTACAGGGAAATATTGCGTTTAACACAAAATTTTCATATTTTTTAACTTATATTAATAGATACAGAACAACAGGCAATTCAAAATAAAACAGAACGGTATCTTTCTTTTTCAGATTGCTGGACGTTATACCCACCCCTTCTTTAGCCCCTCCTCCAGTTTCAAAAGGAACTGTCTCCAGAATCTCACAGACAAAGTTAGAGGTTTGTTTTGTCAAAGATACAGTATGCAGAGCAGGGGAGTAGCTAGGTTGAATTTTTGGCCCTAAGTATCAAATGGGGGTCACGGATCGATAACCGTTCTGAGAGTTCTTACATATTTTATTAGGATGCAAACAATTTTTTTTTGGGGGGGGGGGCAACAAACATTTGGGGTAGACCCCAACTTAGGCCCCACGTAGCTACGAGCTTGCTGCTGAGCACATTGCTGTGTGGGATCTTCACAAATTATTGACCAATGACAATGACAGACCTGAGGATTACAAGTGTCAATCAAAACTACAGTCATCAATTCCTAAAATGTGTTTGGGGTGATGATGATTGTCTGCCTTTAATAAATGGATGGATGGGTGGATGAGTGGGTGGATGGATGGATAAATGGATGGACGAATGGATGGATGGATAGATGGATGGATGGATGGACGGACGGACGGACGGACAGACAAACCAAAAAGCCAACAAACCAATCAAAAAAATAATAAATAAAATAAATTAATGCAGAGTGAAACAGAATGATGGATAACTGTGTAACCTGTACTAAAATGATAGGGCTTATATCCAAGGTTCAACATCGTAACCTGGTCAACCCAGAACCAGGCCCCAGTCCAAAAATGACGGATCCAAGCCTTAAAAGTCTCCAGTGTTTGGTGAAAATGTTATGATAGTCCTTCATACTTACTGATCTGGCAGTTTGTATCAGGATATTTTAAGGCAATCTCGAGGAGTCTTTGAAGTTACAGCCCGAGAAAGGTGCGCTCGTGTAGTTAGTTAGTTAGATGAGGTTTTACGGCTCAGTTTCTAACCATATGGTTTAATTCAGGCCGGCCACGGCCTTTTTTCCAGTTGTGATTCACTGGCTTGTTTTCCCTACGCCATTGCTTATGCTGAGCACCTAGCACGATGGCACAAGGTTCGACCCGGCCAGGATTCGAACCCCCGACCTTCCGGCTGCATGTCGGATGGTCTAACCACTTGACCATGCAGTCGGTCTCAGGTGCACTCGTGTAAATGATCGTGAACCTGATCTAGGTAAGAAAATAATTCTAATTCAAGAGAAAAGGTCTTTAATATTTAAGCTCAGTATAAATCTTCTTTCATTATCACTCTCTGCAAAGACAGCGCGGTCCTTTCGGATTAAGATCTTAAGGGGGTGGGGGAGTTCTATCCTTTGGAGAAATTCTACGTAAGCTAGGTTAGATGCATAATGGTACTAATGGTTGAGTTTTGAAACTTCTAACCCCTGGAATGAAACCGGTTCTTTTAACGCATTCTCTCTGCCCAAATGTAAGTTTTCTCACCTGTTACAGATAGACATTAGCCTACGTACTTGTTACTTCAATTAATTTTCCATACATATTGGAAATTATCGAATGGTCGTGTGGATAAAAGATATATGGCTGAGGCTTTTTTGTGGATGAAAACATGTGAAATACAAACACAGCCGTTAACTTCTCACTGATTTGACAAGCTAACAAAACATTTAATTCAAACTTTCAAGTTTCATAATAATATAGTAGGATCCCGCCTTAGTAATTTCATTATGAAGATTTTCATAGATGTGAGACCCCTCGCAGCTGCAATCATATTTGATATTTTTCTTATATGTCGTGGCAACGTGACGGGTTACCTTGGTTACGACGAAAGTTACATTAACGCAACCCACAAACGGTGCGGAAAACTTTTCCTGGCAACCGGTTCTGATGTTTTTCGTCACACACAGAACAAGAAAACGTACAGTATGTGTACCAATAGCGTGAAACACATTTTTTGATTGTATTTTTTAGAATTTCTTAAATTGTACATCGATTCTTTCCCACATTCGGTACAAAGACCAAGTCTTTTACACAGCATTGAAATAACCTCGCAAATGTTATTAAGATATCGGTGAATACACTTTAATATGTTTCACGCTATTGGTACACATACAGTATGTAAGTAGGCCTAATTTGGCATTACTTGAAGCAAGAAAGATCCTACAAACACGAGTAAATGAGGCCGTCAGTGCCCAAAATATTCATGATTTTGTTCAATTTATCCAGATCTATCAAAAATGTAGCAAGATTTACCAAAGAAGAGGGTACATTCTGCACGAATGGATCGGTCTGCAACCATCCGGTGCTCCAATGGAGCTAGCCAATCACGAATCGATTTGTTGAAAGTATACGTTGCATGCACGCAATTTCCGAAAACTTTTTGCGGTGGATTTTTCTTCTCTACTAGGGATTATACGGCCGTAGATCTTAGTACAATTCCTCTGTCCAATCACCCACTACAGGCACAGGCACACCCAGTCTTAAAATATATCGCAAAAACAGGACCGTATGCAACGGGGTTCCGGGGGAAGGGGTTGGATTGGGACGAACCGCCCGCAAATATCCATGGTCCCCATTGAGTTAATACAGTAAAGCATGATGAGAGTGTTTGGGTTTTCACTAAAAATTAAATAATGCCCAATTCCAGAAACCTTAAAAAATCCAAGTGGTTCTATCAATGCGATTCAAGCGTTTTTTTTTTTTTTTTTTTTTTTTTTTTTTTTTTTTTTTTAAAAAAAAAAAAAAAAAAAAAAAAAAACAGAAAAACAAAAAAATAAAATAGGTGTATTGGTACTATCTTGGTGTCTCATTTTGTAAGATTTAATACAGTTAGTTATTTCAAATGTGATTAGTGATCACCAACTTGTCCACTTATTTTCCAATGGTTAATCCTTTGTCTACCAACTTAATCCGTCGATAAGTTACTGATCAAAGCATTGCACCATTCTAAGAAGCATTCTTTTCAGTAATTGCACTTCACATTGTACACTTAGGCAGCATTTATACATTCTTCTCCTTTAAATTCAATTGGGCCGAGCTGTCTCCGATGCCGAGTTGTCTCGGTGCTGACATGTCTCAGGGGCAGAGATGTCTGGACTGAGTTTTCTCGGGGCCAAGTTGTCAGCATACCTTCCTAGTTATGCGCCTTAGATAACTCGCTTATTTCGTCTACGGACCATCCCGCCTTTCACCTTCAACAGTTAAGTTGAACCGTCACTGAAAGAGGAGGGGGGGGGGTAACATTTACTTTGGGGGATGTAACCTTCCGTTATTTTAGCAAAATTAGCAATTTTCATTTTTTACGGTTTAGTTATTCTCTTTTATCTGTGGCATCGGTACGAGAAACAGGCTCGCTGGAAAGTATGTCACTTTCGTTTGGCAGATGGGTTTTTACAACTATACATTGCATATTGTCTTCATTAGGGGTTAATCGCACAGACAGTATATCCTTTTTGCTTTCAAAGGAATAAAGATTCCATGTGTGGATCCAAGTGAGTCTTTTCTAATTATTGCCGCCCCCTATTTTTGAGACATGAACATAGTTGTACTACAAAGTTTGTGCATTTTTCTTCATTTTCATGTGGAGGCTAATGGCATGCTTATTGTCGACATTTTCATGAGGAAAGATCACTAGATTTTCTTGTCGTGGGCATTTTCACGGATATATGACCATTACTGGATTGTCTGTTCCAAAGTTGGAGAGTGGTCACGGTGCCAAATAATGCATGAAAAAAACAACAAAAGCAACGCACAAAAAAACTTTGTCCGTATTCTTTTGATTGCTACGCGCCCAGGAAATTGCATACCTCACAATGATCAATTTATTCATTTTCCTGGATGAGGAAACCTGGTGTCTCCAGTAACGATTGTGCCCCTTCACCACCGGAAAAAAAAGAAAAACTAGGCTATGTAAGCCACGGCAACGTAGTAATTTGTGACAGAAATTTCTGAGACGTGAGAGAGGGCGCTAGTCACATTCTGTAATTAGACTCTCCATGATCGATGCGCAGTTCCTCTTAGTATCCTAGTGGTACTATCTTCTCTTTCGGTGTTTCTCGATATATACGGCATATTTTAGGGCTTTAGTCTTAAGATGTCATTCTTTTAGAGCATGAATCGCATAGACGAAAAAGTAATTGCTGGTCAATTTTGGTTGAAATTTGGCAGCAAAACCGCTGTCAGGACTGTAAATTTGGTGTTTTCTCTTCCCAGTTTCCCTTTCTTTCCGGGGGGGGGGGCATATACTTTAAGTTACTTTAATTGCACCACATTGCATTCTAAGCTAACACTTCTAACCTTCACCAGCGCCGTGGGTTCCGTTATTACTCTAGCCTTTCGAAGCTTTTCGGCGGATACCTATCCCTCGATCCTCAGTCATGTAGTTCCACATTATAGTACGCGCCGTCCACCTACGGTTTATAGAATCGTATTGTGTTAACCATCGTCGAACCGGCTGCGAAGGGCATTCCAAGGTGGAGTTTAAAACCTAGAAAACAACAGCTAGTTTTGCTGCTCTACAGAGGATGTTAACGCTTCTGCTGCGTGTATAGTCCAATCACAATGAGTGCTACATAATACGTATAACCGAACGTACTGGAAGGCATTTTACAAGCTGGTGTGCACCGAAAATTTTTCATACTGGCACACAAGCACGAGATTTTTTGCCGTGTAAAACAGTAGTTTTGCCTTAAAATCTTTGGGGTCGAGCGACAACCCCGACCTTAAGCTTCTGGTAATGTAGAGTGTAATATGCAGTGGCGTGGGCTTAGCCAGACTTTTCAATTGGGGGGGGGGGGGCGGAGGGTATTCCTGGTGAGATAGACTTAGTTGATACTGTAGCTGATACTGTCTGACTGTAGGACTATCTAAGCGGAGCGCCACTATCGGTTGGCGCGGAGCGTACAAGAAAATTTTTGGCTTTACAAACCCCTCAGATGACCGGAAACGGCACTTCCCGAGTGTTTTAAGCTGCATGTACCCAGCCTTGAAATATGGATCCCATGTTTACAATTTCTCAATTACTGCAAATAAAAAATCAATCTATGAAAAATGTTCATATGTTTCTGAGCGAAGTGCCACCATCGGTTGGCGCAGAGCTTTACACACCCCCAGGTGGCCAGAAACGGCACTTCCCAACTGTTCTAAGCAAGAATATGTTCAGCCCCCACTTCGAAATTCTTGGATTTTTTAGCCCAAAAGTAGACCGAAAACAGTCAATGACTTTCACACGCAAAGTCAGTGCGTCAGCGTGTCAGGTGGATATAAATGGAAGTTGATAAATTCGACTAGAGGGAGACAGAGCTCACACACTCAGTTTGGTGTTGCCATTCTTGGGCTAAATATACTGGAGTTGGACGTACTCGGCAGATAAGAGTCCTGTGTGAACTCGCCCACAATCGGATTCTAGTCGTTCAGTACATTTCTAGGACTGACAAAATCGCAATAGACATCATCATGTAGCCTGTAGGCACACATATTTGGCGTGTATAAAACATTTTTCTCAGTCTGTAATTTCATTTGGGGGGGGGGGAGGGCAAGTTGGGGGAGAGTTTCAACTGGGGGGGGGCTCCCTTTCCTGACCCCCGCTGGCTACGCCAATGATAATATGTGCCAATCAATATCGATCATGAACAACGTTATGGACATTGAGATGAATTTTACAAACATTCCCAAATGGCAGTGAACATGTTGGGCTTTTTGATGAAAAAGACTTCCCAAAAACTATTAACATTAGGAATTGAAGAAAGAAATAAAACTGACGATACACCATTGATCCATTCAGGCCCATAGCCAGACGAGGTACTGAAAGGAGGGGAGGGGGGAGCAGTTTCCGGGGGCACATACTAAATCCCTTTAGGCGATGGGGCCGCCACCCCTGACTCCCTTGTGTAAGGACTTGCATCGGTTTTGCAATGTTTGTAAAATTCACCTTAATCTTCCAGTGACATCATGCCGAAACGAGTGCCAACAGAGTTGTTACGTCTTCACTCATCTCTATGCGCAACCGAGCGATAAAAAGACAGTCTCAGTTATCGTTGCTGCATACACATCTAGGACTCTTACAGGATTGAACTTTACTTGATCATGTGCAGTCGACGGTTCAGGGAGTTCGGACGAATCCCCTCCAGCGAAACCCCATTTGCCTTGAGCAAACCGCTCCCATTACGTTGGACCTAGCACCTGTGGTAGAACTGAACGCTGTCTTCGTAGGTATGAGTAGGATTTATCATCCATAAAGGGAGCAGATGACTTCTTGTTCACAAGAAGAATAAAAAAGGTAAACACCCTGTATAATATGCCTTTATAGATTGAGTAGCAGGATCGAAGTTAGAAATCCTTGGAACCATTTACTTCCTCGTACTGAACAGCCCCTCTTGAAAACAAGGTTTGGACATCTTGAACAAAAACTTAGTGTAGGTTACTTGTTATTTACAACAGTACAGTAATATAACCACAGTACCAGGGGCGGACTGAGCAGTCGGGCAACCGGGCACTGCCCAAGGGCACACACAGATAGGGGACCGTGACCCACACCGTCAGTCAGAAATTGTAATGAAGATCGGAAAATTCGGAAACACGTGTTATTATTAAAAGTTTAAAAGTTGTTACTTGTTAGAGTCTTTAAATGTATATAAACTGTTAGTAACATGCATGTACAATAAATGACGGTGTATTATGTGAGACTCAGTGGTGCAACTGAGATCATTTTTTGGAACATTTTACATTATAGTGTGCACATTTGGATGCATTGGAACC
>WURT03486037.1:0-21946 GCA_009936505.3 Holothuria glaberrima | reverse complement strand
ATAATATAAACAGATACTCACAGTGATGCCTGGTATAATACCAACAAGAGTTAAACTACTAAATTGCACAGAAAACGAATATACACCTGCTTGAAGTAGAAGTACTCTACATTGTAGAGGAAAGCTATGTCTTCGTTAAGGGAGGCGGCTTTGTTCGAACCAAGGGATATAATCAATTCAGTTTCCCTGAGAAGTCTTCTCGCAGGGGATTTAAAGTTGCCTTCTATTATGGCCTATGAACTTGAGGTTGAGAGCAGAGTTTAAATTGTATCGACCTTGATCAACGGTATAATGAATAGAAACACCGTATCGAATGTCCAAAGGATACCACAGCAACAACGAGCGGTAGCTAAAGTAACGTCACATGACGTAGCAAGATTTTAAAAAGTTTTCGAGGATAGTAATTTTGTCAGAGTGTAGAGGGTATAATCTTTTTCAATTTTCTAGTGAAAAACAAGTTGTAAACAAACAGAATGATACATTTTCGTTGTTAAATACCTACTCTCAAAGATACCAAACAGTTTAAACCGTTAAATTAAACGTGCCATAGCCACGTTAAGGGAGTTTTTTAAGTATGAAAATATCTTCCCTGCGATCCGCCTGCCTGACAGGAAACTTGTTGACGAAAGTGTTCATTCAAAGGGAGCAGTCTAGATTGAGGACGATATCTAAAGCGTTTTAAACTGATGCACTCAAAACAAAAGTCTAGCACCAAGAGAGCACAGTAAGTTAGTTAGTTAGATGAGGTTTAACGGCCTAGTTTCCAACCAATTGGTTTAAGTCGAGCCGGCCACGGCCTTTTTTCCAGTTGTGGCTCACTAGCTTGTTTTCAGAGCACAGTAAGAGGTCAATGGCTTCCATTCAATGTCTGAGCAAGGCCCATGAAGGCGGCACGAGACGGGCAGAATATTTGCTTTTTCAGGCAAAAATACACTGAAAAGTGCCCAGTTCCCCTTTCCTTCCCCGCCTGTAAGTAGTACCGTGGACTAATAACCTGCACATTTTTCTCCATGTAAAAAGTTGGAAAAAAGGTAATTCTATTGCAATGAGGAAAAATCAACTCCATTAACAGCGTAGCTAACTTACTATAGTCGTAACCACATTTTCTAGTTTGTACCTGCATTGCCAAAATTTGACTAAACTAGCAAACTATCTTGCATTTATTTTTTGACGTTTCCAAATGAAAATTTTGCAAGGCCACCTTTGCAGCCTTTTTGCAGTAAATTGGCATTGATGTAGATACATCAACAACAATCATCAGAAAAGATGGTACTACGCTATCTTTTAAAGCAAAGTGGCACAAAGAACCAGCAAATATTGAAAAAAATCTGCTTTCATAACGCATCTGCTTTTGTGTTTTTACATTTCATTGTCCTAGCAATTATCAAACATCGTGAACACTGCAATGGGCGTACCAGAAAAGTTGAATAACTCTAATTTTGACCTTGCATAACAAACATTCAGTGACTTCAGTGACTTCGCGGTTCAAGAATGAACGCAAAACTGTGAAGGGGGTAGGGAGCTTTTCGTCGAGGCCTAAGATCAACGTCTTGCCCACACATGAACAAATCGTGCAAAATAAAAAAGGTAAACCCCTTGTGAAAACTTCTGCAATTGAGACGAAACGATTTCTGTTTAAGCTGCAATGATATACGCTAACTTCCATTGTAGGCCGCACTTTCTGTTCTGTGACCTAATAAGCATAAAGTCTATACACACGGACACAATATTGGAGCAGCTCGATCAGACTTGCAATTGTGCGGGGACATTAATATGAAATCCAATATTGATGACAATGACGATGACAATGACGGCCACGTCGAAGGCGACGACGACGGCAACGACGACAGCAAGGACCACGGCGATGGCGATGACGATGGAGACGGCGATGACGATGATTATGGTGTAAACTATAAACTTTCTTTTTCTGTTTTTAACCGCAGGTGAGAAATGGCAGAAAACCAGTACTGTAAAGCTTTTGCCTGGGTTTTGATTATATTGCAAATTCTTGGCTCCGTTGCAGGAATAGGCGTATCAAGTGTTCTGTACTTTCTTACCTGTGTAGAAGATAAAGATCACCTTAAAGAACTCTGCATAACTTTACCAGGTGTAGTTTGGGTGATTGTAGTAAATGTTGTGAGTACATTCGTTTCTTTCAAACTGGTGAAATATTGTTCTAAAATGTATGAAGTGATTAATTGTTTTTGTTTTAACTTGAAGTTATATCATACATCGTTACACAATGAGGACAAAATGTTAAAAAGTTATGTACACTTATACATTCTGAGGACAAAAGAGAAAAGACGTAGGTGTCATACTTATTTTGATTTTATATTGAAGTAATAAAGCCCTAGAACAAAAAAAAAATCAGATTTCAGAAGTAAACGTTTGTAAGTAGGTGTTACATTATTGATGTCCACCAATTCGTAAAACGGAAAGGAGATGTTTTTGAAATGTAAATATAATTGTTGAGTTTTCTAATATTCTCATTCATTTAAATCATTTCACCAATACTAAGATTGACTGATTCATTTCAGAAGCGAACACCGCTGGGTACCTGGCGATTACAGCCAATTGTAGACATATTTTGATCTCTTCAACATCTTTCATTACGGTGACGCCATGAGAAGATTATGAGCATAATCATAATATATGTTAACCTGCAGGCCCCAGATTGGACTTGGCAATCAGCTTAAAAGCAATTAGCACTCGGTCAAACTTTTTATACACCAGGTGGTAGGCTGTACGGCATATTCCTTGCTCAGTCATATTCCCAACGCCCCTTCCAAAGTGGACACCCAACAAATTTATTTGGATATTCATAGGAATACGTGGCCTCGAGACCGGTTGAATGTCAGTTAATATTCACAAGAAGGCAAAATTTGGTCCCGTTTAAATCATGCGGTAGCCTATGCCTTCCACATAGTTGATATGCCATTATAATACTGCTCCCTGGTAATTCACAGTGATTGGGTGGTTATGCAACACAGTAATGATAGGACTTCTCAGGTTTCAGTCTAGGCCCTCAGTGTACGACTACAGGGATATACACACCCACTCAAAACCAATGGCCTGAATAGTGAGAGATTTCATGAATAAGACGTTGAATGGTAATGAAGTTTGCGTCTAAGCTTGGACGCACTCCTCTTCGCTTTGGAGGAGGGAGTTTGGAAAGGTGAGGAGCTGGGCAAACAATGACCGCTCCGCGGGGTAGTAGTGTAGACAATCTAAATTAAATTGCAAACAAAATGTTTGCTAGAAACATTAGTTCTGATTCCAAGTCCTTTGCAGGTCGAATCTAGTTCTAGAGAATGTGTAGGGACTAAATTGACTCTTCCGGCAATGTTGTATCTGATAAACTTCAACAGAATCAGTTGCTGAACAACTTTTTTCGTATTTTTACTGTTGAAAACATGAACTCCTTTCCAAAACCTTTGAAAATGTTTTTCATGGATGTGAAAAAGAAAAGCTTGTAAATTGTGTCTTTTCTGCTGATCAGGTGTTGGATATACTTGATGTGCCCACATTTGATAAGGTTGATTGTGTAGACAACATTGATTCAAAGTACCTACGAAAAGTGGGACTTGCACTGGTGGATCATCTGTGTATATTTCTTCCTGGATGAGGGCTTTGTTCCTAGTGATTGGAGAAGATCTAATGTAATATCAATCTTTAAGAAAGGAGTCAAATCATCCTATGGCAATAACCGTCCTAAAAGTCTGACCTCTCAGATATGTAAAGTGTCTGAACTCAGGATTAAATCTGTAGTGGTAAACCATCTAGAAAAAATAAACTTAATCAAAGACTCTCAGCTTGGCTTCCTTCGTGGTCGTTCTTGTACGACAACCGTGGTCGCTTTCCTCAAAGAGGCTACTCAATCAGTAGACAAAGGTATTCATGTTGATGTTATCTACCTAAACTTAGAAAAAGCTTTCGACAAAGTTTCTCTTCAAAGATTTACAGCAAAACTGGAGTCACATGGCATATCTGTCAAGGTTTCTCATTGGATAAATTCTAGGCTTAAAGATACAGAACAGAACATAAACCTCAACTTATGTCAAAGACTTAGATGATGTGCTGTTTAGTAATGGTTTACAATTTGCAGATGACACAAAGTTAATTCAACAGATAAAATCACACCAGGACATCCATACACTACAGGTTGATCTTAGTACTTCACTGGCCTAGGCTAATGAGTAGCAGATGTGTTTTAATGTATGTAAGTGCAAAGTTATGCACTTTGGAAGGACAAATTCACAGTACACTTATCTAAGAATCAATCTGTGCTCCAAGCATCAGACAGTGAAAAAGATCTTGGTGTGGAAATTCAAAACTCTTTTAGACAGAGATTACACATGCTGACAAAGTAAAAAACGCCAATCAGATACTGGGCATGATCAGAAGAACTTTGTCTTGTAGGTCCCAAGAAATCTCAATGTCACTTGTTAGAAAGCATGAAAGTTCAAAAACCTACTCTATATTGAGTTGTGTACTTTTCAAACAGTAGGCGCTCACGTAAAAAAACCTCTGTTGTAGGCCTTAACAATGGAACAGGATAAGGACATTGAACGATCCACCAGTTGGGTACATTTTGTCATATTTTAATGCATGACTTTTTGAACGTGTACAACTTAAACAGGGAATTTTTACGTATTATTTTAGGGCTTAATTAAAATGCCCATGTCCTTCAGCCAAAAATACAAATAAAGTTAAAGTATGTTGTGGAGGCCAATTTTCATGTTTTCAAAAAAAAAAAAAAAAAAAGAATTTTCTGTGCTAGTCAGAGAAAACCCCATTTCAATAGCATCTTGCATTTGGAAGATATGAATCTGGAAGAAATGCTACATTGGCAGCTTCGGCAGTGCATGATGGGAAATCCGTGTTGTCATTTGCGCAAATTGATTTGATGTAGCCTTTGTATTTCTTCATAACGTTGCTATCACTTTATTGATTATTTCATAACTTTATTTGCTGTACAATAAAAAGGGAACAGTTTACACTATATCTACACGGAAAAACTTCTAAATATTCCAACGGTATTAAATTTTCAGGACAAACAAGGTATATAGTTATAAAGAATAAGTTGTCCAAGCAACCACCAAGCTCTTTGAATCAGTAAATTGACCGTTGTTTGAAAAGGAAGGAAACAAAATGTTTGAAAAAGTTTACTTGAAGCAAACGAACATCTTTGTGCATTTTATCGCTTGAAATCATGGATTGTGATTTATGATTTTTTGGCTGTTAGTTTGCATTCAGTTAGATATTTTACTTCAAACGAGAAATCAAATCAATTGAAAATATTTGGATGTCCCTGCGCCGGCTTGACTGAAAGTATTGACGTTCATTTATGTTATTATGTTCCTGATTAGATTCTGACCTCATGTGATTGTTTAACAATTTGCTCCCAAGCGTAAACTTGCAGTAAAAATTCAAATTGGCAGATTATTGACTTATTTCTGTTTCATCAAAGTTCAAATATAATTGGAGTGGATCTGCTGTAGACATACAGTAGATGTACTTACTTTGTTTCAAAGCGTTGTTAGTTCGTGTCCAGTAAAAAGTGAAATATTTGGCAAAAGTCCTTAATCCCTAAATGCAGGTTTCTTTTTGATTAGGTTTCTTTTTGATTAGGTTTCTTTTTGATTAGGTTTCTTTATGATTAGGTTTCTTTTTGATTAGGTTTCTTTTCGATTTCTACTTTAGAAAAATCATCAATGTATACAAATATGGGTTCCTTATACCTATACTAATCTCTTTTAAATTATGCAAGTTAATACAGGTTAAAACACACATGCTCATCAAACGACGGTTATCTCAGGGGTGGTGCCAGCATATGCCCCCGGGGGAGAGGGTCAGCAACCCAACAACTCGACAAAGTTGAAGAGTTGCCGTAAGGCTAGTGAAACCCAAAGTATGGGGTTTCTATTGAGCAAATTTGCAAAATTTTGCGTTTTTCTTGAAGAAACTCGGACAACTTAACGCTTTTAGAATATTTCCACCTTGAGAGCACAGCAAATAAGTAAACGGTCCGGGCGACTAATCGCTGTCTGAGATAAAGTACTTATGGTACCCACTAACCTTCCATGATAAAAATGACAAATTTTCCTAACGGGGCTGCCTTCCCCGACGGTGGGGCCATAACACCCCCACCTGGTACCAACCCAAGGTGAAAAGACAGGTGCATGATTGAGCAAAGATGTTAGTCTACAGATATATGGACGTTAACATAATGATATATACGGTGGGGGCACAGAGTGCTGCATAACAATTTTTTGATAAAAAATAGAATAGACTGCCATGAAGGGGGCAGGGATGCCAAAATTAGTCGCCATTCAGGCCTTCTTGGATGACTAAAGACGCTAGGCTGGCAAGAGACCGTGCTCTCGTGGCAGTGGGGCCAGCACGATGGGGGTGGGACATCGCTTTCCGAAAATTCCCAGGTTTTTTTGGTATATGGTATATTATGGTATATTAAGGTACTGATTATTTAGCTTTTTCTAAGTTAGCTTTCTTTTTTTAAGGGAGTGATCTTCTTTGTTAAGCCCACACGGGTTTAAGTTCACTTCCGTCCACATATTCTTTTGTTAGATACTTCAGTCTATATAATTTTGAAAACGTGGAAAAACAAATAAATGAATGAATGAAGAATGAACCCCAAACGCGTTTAAGCTATACATTTCTGCAAGGGTAGGGTGAGGTGTATTTTCGACTGAGTGATGGATTTGTTTTACACATTTTCTATTGCAAATCGTGTACAATACCATCAAAATTTTCCTAATTCTCCTCAACGATATTAAAAATTTTCTACGCCCTTTTACCAACACTGAACACTGTACTTTGTATCAATACGGAATCAAATGTATTCCGCATTTTTCATCGTGAGAGTTTTACTTAGGCCTTCGATTAAGCCAATTGTCCGGTGCATAGACGTAGGTTACAGAGTAGCTGGTGTTGTAAGAAAAGCAACGCAAGGGATACATTTTCGCATTCCATTACTTATGGGAAGACACATTTATGAAAAGTGAATCTTTAAACGAATTACTTGGCAGTAGGCTGGCATTCTAATTGCTTATTGACAGACAAATTTTGAGGAAATTGATAAGTCTGCATGTAACTTTTTCATAAAAAAAAATAGTTCAAAATTTGGGCGCGCTTTGCTCGCATCCGTCATATTTCGCGTTCTTTATTTGTATTGCCATTCTGTTATTAGCCCAGAACATCCTTATGTTGGTCTCATGGTACCATCCTAGGGAGTGGCATGCCATAGCCAAAATATCACTTAAGAATGGGAATCTCTCAGCATGTTATCAGTTCAAAGCTTTACCAAAGATAGCACCATTTTGCATCTAAGCCACTTTACATAAATAAAATTTTCTCTAAAGGGGGGGGGGGCATTTGCTTAGGCAATACACCCTTCCCTTACACCCAACCTAAACTAAGAAAAATTTCACTAAATTATGAGAAGTTTTCCACATATCAGCAATTTGAAACTTTGCGAAAGAAAGTGCAATTTTTCCTCGAAACCACCTTAAATAAACCGACATTTCTCACACGGGAGGGTCACCACATGAGTTAACTATCGTTAAGTACTACGTGAATGAAAAATTTAAATTTAAAAAGATATTAAATGAAAAAATCACCATTTAATGTTTCAATCGTGAATAATATTGAGAGATTCAGATCATATCAAAAATTTATACCTTCAAGAAGAAAATCAAACGAACGCGAAACTTTTTTTAATGTACAGGACAACCTCTTTTCTTTTTTTTTTCTTATTTACATGAAATGTTCTTGTATTTTTACAGTTTTACGTATTTCAGTTAGTTTTCGAACTAAATTTGTAATTTGGTAGTAGTGTACCAAAAATATGTTTTGCAATTATGCAAATTAGAAGGATACCTAACCCGTTAGAAGATAACACTGTAAACACCTGGCAGGGTATAGGTTATAAGTGACATCACAAAAAAGCACTGTGTAACCTTCAGATAGTTCAAACTGATTTAAACTCATTTTAGCTACTTAAGTGGGCGTGGCCAAAATTTTGACATAAAAATTGTAAATTTATGCTTAGGACAGGTCTAAACTAATGAGATCTGTAGCAGAAAAAAACTTATTTTTCTGGGGGGGGGGGCAACGAATAAGTATCTAATCAATACAGGTAGAGAATATTGAGATGTATGAACTGTATTTCTTTAAGAACTATGTGGTAAGTTTATTCACTATAACGAAAGTGCCATAGACGTGGTACATATAACATAGCGGTACATTCTCACTGTTAAAAAAACTAGTTTTGAACTCCGCCCTTGGACTCTGGCTCTCTTGCCCGAGAAACGGCGGGCACGGGCAGACATTGGAAAAAGTAAAAGCATATTCGAGTGCAAATATAATTCATATCATTTTCATTATGTCATGTGGTCTGTCTTTTTTTTACATAGATTTTCTGTAATGTCAAATAACAAAGTTTGTCTGGAACTCTGCTACCAGATACTGTCCGTTTTTTACAACTGTCACAAATTACAGATTCTGTCTGTTATTTTTAACATAGTTAATATGTAACGTTAAATTAGAGCGTTTGTCTGGAAACTCTGCCGCCAAAGTTTCTCTGTTTTCTTTTTACAATTTTCTTTAACAGTGTAGATCATCTCATGCTAGCCTATACATTTATTATAGAGTATAGAAGCGCCCTAATTCATTCCAAGCGATAACAACTCATTCGAGGAAGGGGTATTCGGGCGTCTTGGATCGTGTCTGGGTACCTGGGTAACTGAAAATTTTACAAGGTCATGGTCGAAAGAAGTGTCCGACAGCAGTTTGAAGAGATGAACGAAATTACTTAGAAAACCGGAAAGTGGAGTAGCCTGAAAATGAGACGCAAGTGAGACGAGCAGGCAGACAAACCACTGAGAGCAGAAATTGAGGTTTAGGTGGGGAAGTTTGTTTGAGTCTAGACATCTGGTGAGGGGGTCTATCTCCTCTGCATCTGGAAGTTTTTTTTTTTTTTTTTGTGAACAAGTATTTTTATATGGATGGTAAATAAGGGCCTATATTTCCCACCTGGCCTGGCTGGGACAATTTGTAGCCCTGCGCGGCCCTGTGTAAGGACAGAAATAACGTTGATTTGTTTTGGAATTTTAGCATGCCTTTTACCAGTATTTGATAATTGCTTGGAATGAGCTACTTCAGAACAGATAACCTATTTAAAGGAAAAGGGAGTTGTGCTCATTTGTGCTTGCAAGAAGTTTCCTCTAACCAAACGAGCCTCAAAACTGAGCAAAGTTATGTCAGAATGATTAATCTACACTGACGGTAGAGTGGAGACGTATGTAAAGATGAACGAAAGGGATTATGGGCGTAAGCCCATGGAACTATTTGGGATAGGGGAACAAGTTTTGTTGCCCTAGTTTCTGAGTTTTTAATACAAATGTTGCTCAAATTTTTACAGACTTAACCCGAATTTTTATTTTTATTTTTATTTATTTATTTATTTATTTTTCTGGAACCAGGGAGGTGAATTTCTAGCTCCTGGTTAGACCTAACTTTGATAATAGACAAAAGCTTTAGTGTTTAACTTCCCTTCCCTCCAGTTTACGATTTTTAGCAAAAGTCAAGTAAGCGCTTTTTGTCTGCTTCTGGTAGCGGGTCTAGTGTCGGGGAGGGGCAGCGCGGGGTGCAGTGTTGGGCCAATCGTTTAGTGAAATATCTTTTCTATTGTTAGCCATTCCCTAAAGAACACTAAAACAAAAGAACACTCAGTTGACAAATGACCTATATTCTATAGCGTCAAATATACAAACCCTCGATTGGGGCAATCGTCTAGGGAAAAACTTGAAATTAAGACACTTCAAGGGTTTTTCCTAGCATTTGCAATCAAAATCAGCAAACGTATTGCACAACAGCTTTGGCATCGTCTAAAAAACGTGGTCTCGGAAAGTGGGGGTAGGGTGGACACGGGAAAGCCCCCTCTGGATCTGCGCCTGCCTCCTTCTGTCTGCTTAATCTTCAGATAATGGCTTAATCAAAATAACTGGCTTTCAGCAAAATTTCTGATGAAGATTTCCCATTGGCATATTAGCCTAACTGTAAAGCTGCGAATTCATATGTTATTATTCTCCAATATAAACTTTTTCTATACGATGCATACCAAGATAATAGATCCTAGCATATGTCGCATCAAGAAATTGTCATTCCCTGTCCCATATCTGTATCTTTTCTTCTTGTTCGCTTTTGCAATGCCAGTCTGCATATCTCTGTAGTATACAAATGTAGTGTAATCCATTATAACCAGAAGCATACTTCACTCAATTAATGGTTAACGCAAATCACGCAGACTGTACAGAGGGTTCTGCATAAGAATGTACTTGACCTTCAGTTAACCTGTTATTCCCTCCCTGTCCGAAATAAATCACTTTCCCGGGTGTCATTTTCTCAAGCAAAGCACGTTTTCTCGATGTTTTCTTATTTCTCCAATATTTGGTCGATTTTGAAACTTCCGAATTAGATTCCATACTTCATTATACAGAAACTAACATTTTGACTAAATTTTGAAGCATTTTGCTAAAATAGGAAATGTTTCGCATTTTATATTACCTACCATTTGTCCTAGTCTAAGCAAAATTACAAGTGTAAACAAGCCTGGAGAGTGGTGAATTCAAGCGAGAGAAGAATGATTAGCACCAAGCAAAATCGAGACGGTAGAATTAGTGGTTCTATATTTTCTCATGGCTTGAGTAGATCTACTTAAACCTTCAGACCTCTTCAGAGCATGGATCTGTCGTGCACGGGTCAGTTCTAGATAAAAAGAGGACATACTAGACATAACGAAGCAATCTTGTACAAGAAGCTAACACTCTTCAAATGGATCAATGTTCAGCCCATACTTCGTCCTCATCATCCCATACCCACTTGTGTAGGTATACCAGTGTAAAACCCATACTTTTTATTTTCTCAGCAAGTTCACATTAATTTCCCATGGTGAACCCGTTTCGGCCCATGATAAAATCTCATAAGCAGATTTGCCTTTTATGAGAGACACATTTGCCTCTATATGGAACCACATGAGACAACCAATCTTTACGCCAACCTTTTCTCACATGCGAAGCCACGTACATCCCATGCTAAACTTATGTTAGAACTCCATGTTCATTTAAAGTTAATGTGCCCTGCTTAAAGGACTATTTATTTTGAACTGGACCAAGGCCCACAAACCTTAATGATTCCATCATATTTATCCACGTTGAAACCACATTCACGGTGCCTGCGATACCCCCAATGAAACAAATATGGGACCCTTAAGTCCTTTTCATATATGTCGGGTAGGTGGCAGTAGATAAAAGCTGATTACATCACATGGCAGGGTCAAAATGCATAGTGAACACACTTTTACAACTGTTTTTCTTACAAGGAACCCTATCCATTGAAACAATTAATTGACTACATTTGACAACAATATCGTGCAAATTTAACGGACCATCTGTTTGAAAGAAACAATCCATTCTTGCTTTTTGAGTTCTCCGAACTTACTTTTCCTCACATCTTAAATTGTCTGCATTAAGAGTACGTTTATATCGTCCGTAGAAATGAAAAAAAAAACTTTTTTGGAGATTTTCTGAATATCATTTTCACATAAAGTGATGATTATCGCTCTTAAGATGTGCCCTTTGAGGTATCACATTTTTCAAGGACGGATCCATGACCTTTTCAATTGAGAAAATTCCAGACTGCTAAAGAGTGGGGTTGTGAGAACATTCAGGGTAACTACCCGCCTTCAAAACGGGAGCAGAGTCAGAAAAAAGCATATGTAGGCTTTCTGGTTCCAACGCCCAAAATAGGAGAGGAAAAGCCAAAAGTTCCCGCGTGGTTCAATTGAACGCCTACCGTCTTTATTGTGTAAGGTCGACACTTTGGTTAGGACAAAAAGGATGGAAGCTATCAGAATATCTAGCATTCCTTGGTTCTTGCGTTATAATGGAGCTACTAAAGCATGATCTAAACTATAATTCAGAATTTCGACCCTTGAACTTGAACCGTTATTTTCCTTTTGCGCGTGTTACTGATATCAATATCTCACTCAGTGACCTAGCCATGGTCTAATACTAAGAACTAAGGTCAATAATTAAAAGTTTCTAACAGTAAATGTTGCATTTGTGAGCCTCTATATCGCTGTTCACCATCTCCCATGATTATATATTTATGAAGTCAGCTTCCTGTCAAATGGAAAAAAATGTAAACAAACAGCATGGTATTTCGCAATATAGCTTAAGTGCATAATACTGTCACGTTTTCTTAGTACAGTATAAGCAGGGAGTTGTTACACTAACTGCTCCATAGTAAAGTTCACATGTCGACCATAGTATTTAGTCAATAAGTAGACGGGAAGAGCCAGCCAATTGGCCTAAGACTCGAATAACGATACTCAATTCAACTGTGAAACCGAACAAATAATTGACCTGGGTAAGTTCAAACTTGGATAGGCAACTCCTATTCTGCACCGTAAGGGACGGCTGAAACGTTTAGCCCACCAAGCATAGTAGGCCTATACATAAACAGAAGGTAAATCAAGCAATCATAAGAAAACCGAGGTGTACTCCGTGATAATAAGTAGTGGGTACGTTAGCTTAAAGCCTGCAGTATAGGCTTGCCTTTTTGCTAGGGCGTCTGCATAACGGCAAATACGCTAGTATTCGATTTGATTGTGACTTACATGATTTTTAGAACCAGATACCATACCTTTGCACAACCATCTTGGGGTGGTAAATTCAAAACCATAGGCCAACTGAAGCACAGTAACAGGCAACAGTTTCAATGGCCACAGTCTACCTGATGGGGATTCTTGTGTATTTTCCATATTCAATTCCAAAATAACATGCATGATCAAACTCTGCTTTTTGTGACATGCCATGGAGCTACATATTCTAATTCTTTACAAGTCCTTACCTCTTTAAGGAGACATAAGCTCGGAGATTTGCAGTTAGGGGAATTTCTATAAGATGTTAAACCACAAGGTGGTAAAAAGTCCATGGCACCTTTGAGAATCTGTGGGTGCGGCTGTGAGCAAAGGCTGCCATCTGGATAGAATTTTATAGACTCTTTATAGAATTTTAGACTCTTTCTTCACCCTCGGGCCTCAAAATTTAAGCAAAGGCTGGTTTGCTGCTGATGCAAGTCCAGATATGTAATGATACGTAATTTTCAAAGATTGTATACCAGAAGGTGATTACGTTGTTTTCAATGCTTTTTCAGGCTGAAAATGCGTCTAAACCGCTAAGGGAAGCTCTTCATGATTAAACATATTTAATACTCCAATTGGCCTGAGTTTTATTCTTGTTGTTAATTGTTTTGAAGCATTGTAAGTCAATTAGTGGGAGAGCAAAACAGGGGGATGTGGTCCTCTTCCCCCATTCTTAGTCTTTACCTGCCCGAATTTCAGGTACAAGCTGTAAGCTCCTGTACAAGTGCACATTGTGTAAAGGAGCAAGATATCGTTTTTTCTGAGCTCTCCTCACAGTTCTACTTGCCCCCTTCATGCAACCCAACACTTTTGAAATTCGTGTGATTTGACTCATCAAATGACTCAGTAGCACTTTTTTACGGAAACAAAAAATCAACCTTACTATTTTTCCTATTCTCTATTGAGTTACAATTCAAATACGTGTCGTGTGTTTAAAAAAGTGAGAGATTTGGGTGAAGTCATCAGCTTAACCCCATAATATTCTCTTTGTCTTGTTGGTTATCTTTTCATGTGTAAAGTTTGATAGCCCATTCACTATAATTATCCAATTTGTTCCTACAACCATGGGTATGTCAACATTGGGCAACTCTTGTTAGATTTCTTTAAAAACAGATAATTGTCACTATGGACACTTCACACCCTGGAAAATTATAAGTTTTCTGAGAAAGTTTTCAGTAGTAATTTTCATGGTTAGTTGTCTAAGAAATTATAATATTGGAGTATTGTATAGAATGGGGTAATCGGCGGTGATAGGAGGGGAGTCATTAAGGGGGGCATAGACCTGGTGAGAATCGGCTAGACTGGAGGTGCAACAACACTAAACCTGCAATATTTCAAAAGTAATCAATCTAGGACAAAGTTGTCATGACTATTAAATAATCATTTACATATTATGGGCAAATAAATTTCCGAAAGGATTACAGAAATATTATCGTTAAGACAAGCCAAATTTCAGGCTAAAGCATACTGCACCAACCTGACTGCAGTACAAATGGTAATCAGTTGGGTTAAATTCTGGTCCACGCAGTGCGCACTTAATTTTACCGGACTACGTTCTCACGGTCAGTGTTATTCCTGAATGAGCAAACGGGGCACATCAGACATGCTTGACATACATCGTGGAGTCTGCTCGTAGCACTATTAATCTGCCACCCGACTGATTCCTTAGATTGTCAACAAAGAACCATTGTGAGATCAGGAAATAGTTGTAGAAAGTCAAAATGGTGGCCTGAATTTTTTTGGTGTAACCAACGGAAACTGAATCAGGTCGAAAGAAAAACGTGGAAATGTGTGGAGAGGTGTGGTGCTGAGTAAAGTTAATGCAATGATTCGATTTCTTTCATTGGCCTTTGTCACACCTTGCTCTGGTTTGTCACGTTTGTCAACTTTTCCCACTTTGACCCAGATTTCCAAATGAGATAATGTTGCAGGGAAAAGCGTCGACCTGCGTGTTAGATTGGTTCTAATACCACACGTGTCACCACTTATGATCACGTTTTTTTTTTCCTTATGCATTTTCATATGCCCTGTCACATGTGATTATGTATGTTCACATGAGGAATGCCACACGTTTTTGTTGCTAAGGAAGGATAAATTGAGTACTTACTATGTAAACATGGTCTTTATTAATGTCACAAATACATGTGGCAAAAGAAAAGTCAGTTATATTAGACGTCCGGTCCTGTACTCGGTGGACGTAAACTATCGGCAAATGCATAAAATTTTTAAAAGAAAATCATACACAGCAATAAGTCCTGATACACCCTCTAACCTATTTGAAGCACCAAGAACCTATTTGGTTTTTGCATGGCCATAAGAATTTTTTCCGCAGATTCTTTAGAGGGTTTAGAGATGTGTTTGTGGTTTATTAACATTTTAAGCTTTGACCATTACTTTGTGTACACGGTACACACATTTTTTCCGTTTTTTAAATTGCATTCGATGTTTAATATCGAGGTATAAGCAGTGGGGTAGTAAGCGGGCCGAGGCGCCAGCCCCCCAGCAAATTTTTTAGGGGCGGAGGTATGCTCTACCCCCCCCCCACACACACACACACTTTCCAAGCACGAAAACCCGTTATTTGTCTCTTCTGTAAGAAATGTCAACAATTTGCAGTAATTTACCTTAGAATTTGTCCAAAAATGATTCACCAGAATTGCATCTAAGGAGGATTGTATAGAATGGGGTAATCAAATAACATTTTTTTCCAAAGGGCTAAGTAATGTGAAAAATGTGCAGTAGTTAACCTTGAAATTTGTCAAAGATGATGCACCAGATTGCATCTTAGGACCCAAAAATATCAAGAAAAAATTAAGGGTTTGGAAAAATCAAAATATTGCAGTAATTTACCTAAAATGTTGTCCAAAATGATGCACCAGATTGCATCTATAGACCCCCAAACATTCAAAAAAATTTCCAAAGGACTATAAAGAAATTTCAAAAATTTGCAGTAATTTACCTTAACATTTGCCCAAAATGATGCCCCAGATTGCATCTAAGGACCCTCAAATATCAAAACATTTTTCCAAAGGACTAAGAAATGTCAAAAATGTGTAGTAATTTACTTTAAAATTTTTCTAAAATGATGCACCAAATTGCATCTAAAGACCCTCAAATATCAAAAAAAATTCCCAGGACGGCGATCCGAAACAAGGTTCAGCCCCCCTCCCCTCAGTCTTGAACAGCTTAGTACGCCTATGGGTTTAAGTATCACTGGAAACATCAAAGCATCAGGTGAAGAACCTATGAAGGCAAAAGCTTACTTTCGGCATTAACAATCAAATTTAAATTACCCTTAGCAAAATTGACGGTTTTGCAATTTCAGGTGTTACGAGATACAAAGTATGCGTAAACTGCTCTCACGCGTGTTACGGGGTTGGATTCGTCTAAACTATCTTTTCAATACTTGTCCATCAGGCTAGCTGTTCTTCCAATCTACGTGTAGCTACAACCGGTTTGATGTTACCTTAAACATGTACGGAGGGCATGTCAGGGACTGGTCAAAGGTCAGTGACGGATGTCTGCCCTGGGATTCAGGGTCGCACGTGTATGCACTAATTATATGCATAACGAGTGGAGTCACTTGTCAAGCAGGGCTAGAGAGTGTAAGACGTGTGTGTGTGTCTGTGTGGTACTGACATAGTTGTAGACTTGTTTTGCTACTGTATCATATTTTCATTCACGTGTATGCTGTCAGAAATAACATTCGTTGGGAACGAGAACAGTATTTATGTATGTTTCGTTATCAATATACCAAATCAGGAAACGAGAACTTTTGAGCTGTTGTTTTGCATTTAGAAGTACCGTGTAATCTTTGACACTGATAGTCGTGACACGGGAGTTCGAGTCGCAACGATGCACGACTGTCTTGCGTGTACTGTATTTATCGCGTGTGTGTTTTGAACTTTATCATTCCTTTGTCGTTGAAATAGAGGCAATATGGCCCGGCCGGAGGCGTCCCAGGGTTAATGTAGCAAGTTTAAAACCCTACACATGTGTATGCATCAATATATCTACTTGAAATTTTTTACTATGCCTTTGAACTCCTTTGGGGGAGGAGATTTCGATGGGGTTATTGGCGGGCAGGCTGCAACATTGAGCAGTGCATTTGCCCAGGTGATTTTTTTTTTGATTCGGGATTTGCCGAAGTATGCTATAGTGACACACAGAATGAAAAGGGTTGAGGTTCTTTGTTAAGGCCGAGGGGGAAAAAACAGTCACCGTGTAAGAGTTTGCCAAAAATTTTATTTTTCAACAGTATTATTTTGCAAATAACCATTAAATGCCACGTAAAACTGTTTTTACATTAAACAATATAGCTGTAGGCATATCCCCAATTTGTCGCATGATTGTGTTCCCACAGCTTTATTGTTATTGACCAAAGTAAACGTGAGCCTACCCATACAGTATATATGGAAATAACAATAGGGCTCTCTTCTGCTGTTGGACTAGTCAGTAGCATAATAACATGGCCGTAGGTGTGGGTCAGACATAACTGCACTTGACATCGTAGGACGCTTAAAAGAAGAAATGGGGAGGAACAAAAGAAAAATTATGCCACAGACCTACCAATTCGCGTCCGATGTGCAATGGCCTTGGTTAGATGTATGGACCCCAGTATTATGCAAACATTGGTATCGATCTTCAGTACAGTAACGTTAGTTTATTTGTAACGTCCGAGTCCCACAAGCTAGGTTTCTATCGCTTCCAGCCTTTCTCCTCTTTGAAGCTGCCATCCTTTTGACTTTTGACGTTTTTAACTTGCCAGTTATCGGTTTTTGTGAAGACGTTCAAGCTTCTTAAGGAATTACAAGCAATTACGACATTACATGCATCACCCTGTGTAGTACCTCGATCTGTGCAAGTGTTATGGGTATGTGTATATGTGTGTGGGTACGCGCCATGAGTCATGTAGCGGCAATATTGCACGCAATGACGTTGCTTGGGCTGGTATTGTTAAGTCCTGTCAAGTATCAACGTTTATGCATATGGAATTCTTATAAACTGCATCTCGACCTTGTGATTGGTCACGATTACTGAAGGTACGATGTTCTTGCAGAAAAGTGAAGTCGAAAATTCCTTTTCATTTGTCGTTTAATCGTGCGTAATAACTTTCTGCTTATCATTCGGCATTCATAAACTTATAGATCATAATGGTTTTAACCGAACAGCTGTTCATTCAAGCAATGATTTCAGTATCAAGAATCACACTGCTATCAGCTCTTCTGCTTCCTTCTCCAGGTGCTTCTTGTGACAGGATTACTCTCTCTCTGTGCCGTTTTGACGGAGAACAGATTACTTGTACGTTATTCAAAGATATTGTACATTTTTAATTGGTATATTTTCCAATAAAATGTGGGTTTCGGATCTATGAAGTGTTCAAAGAAGAAGACAAGTCTGAGGAAGTTTTTCAATATACTTTTGCAGCAGATCTATTCTTCCCTTAGTCGGATTAAGTATAAATTCGTTTGTAGGTCTTTGCTATACCTATAGTTTTATGGAAAACGCAGATGACTTCTGATAGTAAGGTAAGTATTAGATTCACAAAACTGTCTCCCATCACCTACCATTACCTCATATTGCTGCAATAACAAAAGTTCATGTTGAGGAATCCTGCTTTTTATCTGAAAGTTAATAAGCTCAAAGACAGAACTTATGGAACACGGGTCATATATTACCTTAAATAAAGGTATGTAGATAAATGTATGGGAGTTGAACATGACATAGTATATACGATGTACAATAGGCCAACATGTTACTCGTACGATATTTGAAATTCTTTTTGATAGTAGATAGTTTAAAAAATTATATGGCTTCATTTGTTATTTAATCCCCTACTCGATTACCACCCCTTTAACTGTAGTTTTAAAACTCTCGTTTTACTGTCTTAGAATCCAGTGACATTGCACATTCCATAATAATTTTTAATTTACCTGTACATCTAGGTCGGTTGGAGCCTGATCCTCAACATTCTGTCGATAATCTTCTGCTTAATTTGGACTGTTCTTGGCGGGTTTTATTTGGACGATGCTCAAAAACAGGTAAACATTTGCAACACGTATAACTTTATCGCAACTGCAAAATTTGCAAATTTTCCTAAAAATGTGTAAATGAGTAGCAACTTACAAAGGATACTTTCAACCTTTCACACCTTATTACATAAAACAGTTTCCACTTGGAATGAAATCCAAGTTTCTCTGTCTCAAAGAGTGGAAAAGATTGTAACATTTTAAGTGTCTGTTTCCACCGTGTCTATGGGTAAAGCGAGCAAAATTCCTAATAAAACTCCACTTGTAATTTACCTCGTTTTGTAAATACTAAAAAAAGAGACGATTGCCAGTTTATATTTTTTATTTGGCAAAGGAAGAGGCATATACGTGACTTGTGAATAAAATAATACCAAACGCTTTTCTATGTAGCATGTTTTTCAAGGGTCAGACAGCAAATACGATGTAAGTTTGAAACAACTCTCATTATACACCTCCAAACCCCTTATCAAGAATGTAAATATCTAAGCCATCAAACTCTTATCGAGGTTTTTCTCTTACATCTTATCCACATCAAACCTGGTCGTAAAAGATTGAGTGTTTGAATGTAATTGCTCCAAATGGATAAAAGTAATAAAAAATAGTATCGAGAACTTCGTACTTTTGAATGACTTCACAGTGTTTCTTTTTTATTAAAAATTTTAAGCATTTTCCCAACATTTACGTCATAAACAGTTACCATGGAACCAATAATTAGTCTTATATAATTTCAGGGCCCTTACAGTGTATTTAAAGTCTGTCATACATTGTTTTAAATGTAGACGGAGATTGACGAACTTTCAATCATCATTGTGGCGTTATTTTCTTTGGAAATGATTATTTGCATCATCTCTATTTGTGCTTCCTGGACATTTCTGTTGAAGGTAGTAGGTTTACGTCACTTCGATAACTATTTGTTTTAAGCAATTTTAACGGGGAATATTGTGTTTAAAAACACCAACATTGAATGCAGAGACACTAGCTTTAATCATTACTAAAGCAATAAATCTCACCAATTAACTCTGACAATAGGTAAAATTATTTAGCACTACAAAAATTCCAAAAAAAAAGGCAAATAATTTATCCACGTGTAACAAATAACTAAATTTTGTGGGCGATAATCTTGTTTCTTGAAAAGAAAGCTACCACACTGCCCTATCTTAAATTACTTATCATTTCTATCTATCTAAATACGAAAATTTTCTGTAGAACAAACGTGATATTTCCCTTTAAAAGTAAAAGCTTAATTTATTTAAAATATTTTACCAGTTTGTCGGTTGTTCGGTCAGTTGATCAATTTTATTGTTTTACAAGCTACATTATTTAATCTTTAAATTCTTACTGTTTTCGAACACTGCTCATCTATTCAACTTACTATGTTTAGCTGATGACCAAATATTAAGTGCCAGACATAAGCTAGGACCGTATAGTCCACTGGAAGAATTAGTAACATTGTAGTCTATTATTAATAACTGTTAGAAAAAGCATTAAAAAGTAAAGGTCAACTTCGAATGGTTTTGTATTCCACAATTTCTAGTTACGCCATTTGTTTTAACCAATATTATCACTCTCCAGTTTCTGTATGTTAGGTACCTATTGTTCCAGTCCAAGACTGGTCAAGAGTAGAAATTGCTTCATAGTTGTTTAATTTGTACCATATGTACCATTTCTTCCAGACAGGGAATTCAAGAGAATAAGTAGCTTTGATAAATCAGCTATTTGTCACATCGAATTCGCACAAGAATCAAGAGGAATGAAATAGATACTTGGTTTCCATCAAATTTATATTAACTCTAAAGTAGTAATGATAAATTTCAAATATTTTGTTGAAACTGTTTTAATCATCTTCGTTTGATGAATATGTCTTAAAAATATTTTGTTAAACCTATTTTCATTGTTGAATCTCTGATATTTTGCCACATTGAAAAGAAAGGTAGATAGCCTGAAAAGTTACAGTACTGATAAGTGCAATTGCATAAGAAGTAGGGACCGTGTAATTTATTTAAACAATTTTGAGTGGATCATTGATTGTTCATTTTCAACAGACGTAACATTCAAGGGAACTGCATAATCTTTACGACGAACAATTTTTAAATTTTAGTTAAACAAATAAATGGGCTAGACCTGTCATAATTTGATTCAAAACAGACCATTGTTGCTCTGCGACAGTAAAACCAAGAAAAATCCAGACTTAACCTTTTTTGAATATAACAAACAATACGTGTGGACTAAACTTTTATTTAAGGAAGATTTGATAAATAGTCTAAAGGAATATGTTGCGTAAGCTATACTAAGGGGAAAATTTCGTGACAATTTGACCTAATCACCAATAGGGTAAATTCTGCAGGTAACAGGATTGATATTCTGTTCCACACTTCTTTTCTTTGCAAAACTTGTACTAAGTACATTAGACTTTTACAGTAGTTTCACAAATTTTTACTAACAAGAACAATACTCCGGTAGCAGTTTCTCAATGTATTTCTAAGTGCATTCAAAATGCAAAATACTAGCCACAGTTTTACAATATATGTTTTATCTCTTCAAAAAGGGCGATCGTTGTGAATGAATGAACAAACGAAGGAACTAATGAATGGATGTGTTTAAAGAATATAACGCCTGTGTTTCAATTCATATTTATTCGGCTGTTTAAAAAACTAGATGTGCAGATGGTATTGTTTTTATTCAAACTTTGTATTTCTCGCTTAGCCTTTGTTCTTATTGCTTTAGTCCGCTTCCTATATTTTCTGTAGGAGCTGGCTTTTATTTTCCCCTGAAGTCATTATGTTGTTCTGCTTAACATTGTACTATATTGCTACTGTAGTAATAATTCCGCTTTGACGAAATGAAAAAGGAGCCAGTTGGCAACCAAAATATGTATTTTAACCTGGATTTCCGTCAATTTTTCTATTGAATTTTTTATATTGTGTGTCTGAATGGTGCTCTTTTCTTGAACTATATATATACATAGAATTATGAATATAGTGCACACCAAAGGCATAGAAGAGTGCTCAATACGGCAATAGTTGTAGAGCAATACAGAAATGACTTCAAGTGAGCCCGGTTGACAGGTATCCATACTTATCCAGCTACTTCATGTTTCAGGGGCAAGAACGAATCATCAGGTGGTTAACATTACGAATGTCATACAACATTAAAGTGACAGATGATATAAATACTTTCGCCCTAAGGCGGG
>WURT03485926.1:5699-21946 GCA_009936505.3 Holothuria glaberrima | reverse complement strand
AATAAACCCCTCAGGGGATAACAATGCTACCAGTGTCCTTGAAATTAAGGTTGAAAAAACAAAGGCTAACATGAGCCCTATATGGTATGTTCATCTTTCGATGTCATATATTTGCATATTTAGCTCACATTTATTCATGATACAGAAATAGAAATTACCCTGTAAAATGGTCAATATTTGATGGATTTTATGGGACTTGCAGCTGTTTTCTGGATTTTTAATGCTTTTTACATCAAATATCCAACTATGTTATTTGCATGTCACACAAATTTTAAGCAATAGGCCATATACAATGTTTTCACCAAGACTTATAGTTTTCTATCTAGTATAAGTATTGTACTGTGTTGCATCATGCCTAGTGTGAAAGGGCCAGTTATTCTAGTCTATGTCTACACTGTGCTGAAAGGCTATAGTACCGAGTTTGTATTAAAGTTAGTAGCAAAGCACATATGAACTGTTCAGACAAAAAAAAAAAATATCTGCCTAAGCTTCCTGCATCTAGGCACATCCATGTTCAACAGTAAACATACCATCACACATGAACTAAACTATTTCACTTTTAAAATAAGAATTAGTATCCAGGTTTAAAAAGAAAATTTATCAAAAATTCACATTTTATAAATCCCCAAAGATCATACAAGAATCCACTCACCTTCAGCATCTTCCACTGTCCACTTGGTGAATGATCACTCTTCTCTTCCAAATGAATTGTGCCATGATGAGCAGAGTTGTAGTTATGGTGGTTGGTGGTGGTTGGCTCTAGCCAGTACTAGCCCTAGCCAACCACCAAAAGAGACAAATAGACAGATACGGACCACGTCTAGCACATCGCAGTGACCACTACTTTTGTCAGAACTCAGCAAAAAATTCACAGCTTTCACTTTGACAGCCTTCATTTTCCAAAAAATGTTTAAACAATGAAAAACTGTTGCAGAGAAAGCTTAATACTACAATCAATTTTCAGCTTTAACAAACTGTCAATTTTTCATTAGGAAATCAAAGTGACAACTTACAACAAGTATATAATGAAGCACTAGGGCCTCATCTCTTCGACCCCACCAGGGGCCCTAACACGGGCCCCTGGACTGCATGCTTTATTAGCTTGCTGCACTCACGGGCTGGCTTAAATCGCTACCATCCATACATTATGGCGGCTACTTTCTTTCAAAACGACCATCCTCCAGTCTGTCTAGCTACAACCCTGATAATGTGTAACATCGAGTTTCTTTTGCAGCAAAGATTTCTTCTTCAGAAGTTTAGCTAAACTCGTTTCCAAAGGTGACATAAACCAGGAAAGTATGGACCAGTTTTTTTTTTCTTTTTTATTTTGCAGGTTTTCCTTTGAGAGGGATAGAGGGTACTTTGGTTTGGCAAAGCTTTTAAGTAGGAAAAACATAAAAGGCAACAACACATTTTGATCAGGAAAACTGAAGGAGGTAGTGGGGGTGGGGGGGGGGGAAGAAGACTGTTTTGCAATGGTAGCTACCTTGGTTCGACAACCCAATGAAAAGAAAACACATATGGCCTATAACACAGTTACTCAATGTTCAGTCAAAGGTCGGTTGCTAGACCAGTGATGACAATGTGTGACTCAAATGTGTGTCACTACTTACATTGCCAGTTGCCAAAGGAAGTTAGCACTTCACTTCAGATGTCAGTCACTTGACCGGTACCCTTGGATGAGCATTGTGAGCCTACTGGTGCACTCAGTATAGGAGTTACAGGTAATTGCCAGTCTTCAGTGACTTCCATTTCAGTCAAAAATACCAATTAGTAATGTCAGTCACATGCAGTAGTGACTGTGGGGTGCTACAATGTACATGCTTAAAATGTGTAATGACTGACCATGCCCATGGTTAGAGGGGTGAGTCATTCAACAGACCTTACATGCTGATATATTGAGACTTCTTTTTGGAGGCAAACGAAGAAGCACACTGCAGGCACTTTGTAAATTTCGAACGAACTTGTCGTAGACGTATCCCACTGGCACACAAATCAACTAATATGCGCCCACCTCCAATGGAGGGCACACTTTCAGTTCTGTGATGTAATATGCATAACGCCTATTGATTGGGCACAAATTTCTCTTACAAGTATCTTTCATGATGCTACAGACATAAATGTCACGTAATAATGAAACATTGTCACCAAGCAAGAAATTAACAATTTGGAATAAAAATATTGTAACATGAATAATGAAGAATTATACACGACTTTGCATAGGGGGTATACATATTAAAGTGGCCTTTTAAGATAAAGGCAAAGACAACTTACGAACTGAACTCTTGAAACAAGTTTTGCCGCCCGATGGATAAATGTTTGGATTCCGTTAATGGAATGTCACGTTTGGGTTGATATGGTGTTGATGTCAATACTTTTTTGTGTCTAATATTCCTGCTGCTCTTTCTTGCTTTCGGATGAGAGTTTGGTTTCCTCCCTGTTTAGTTTATGGGAAAAGCCTTTGAATTAGAGAAGTCTGCTTGTACATTTTAGATAAAAAGAACTAACATTAATTAAACACATTACATTCAAATTTTGCATTCAAAAGTGTGACAAAGATAATGAGCTAACACTTTGGAAGGGAATTGTTGTTGAATGTAATAATGATTAACTTCCTGTGCCAATTAAAGAAAGTAACATGAAGACAAACATACAGACATAAAGTGGTTGTCGTTGGTGATGGCCAGGGTGCCAGTGCCATTCTAACATGACAACTGTACATATGCCTAATTGTGTTTGTAATGCTAGGTCTTAAGGTACTGTAGAGCTAAGCCTCTGTTCCACAATATAAGCATGCACAAGATATCCTTAAAGGGATTAAAGATTAGCCAGCCTTTAGCCTTTTGAGCCTAGTTCATTGCCATAGTTCACACGTAACATTGTGTAGGCAAATACCAGAGGTGGTGCCAGTGGGGGGCAGAAGGACCATGGCTTTCTGTTAGGATGGCTGCCACCCCTTCCCCCCAGGAAATTTTCCAATTTCATCGGTGAGGCTAAATATGTACAATGAAATATGTAATCCCGGTGAAAGTTAGTCCCCCCCCCCCCCAAAAAAAAAAAAAAATATGCTTGTACTTGCTCTTAGGAAGACACATTCTTCACCAAAACCCTGAATTTTCCAATTTTCAATAAAAATCCAATTTTATACCATTTTCTTCAAAAAATTCAAAATTTTTCTCAATAAAATCCCAAATTTTCATTTTTGTCTCAATTTGTAGAAAGACCCCAAAAATTCAGTGCATGAAGCACACTGAATATCTTGCACCCAACATCCTTTCAGCTACCTGTGGCCTTTGTCGAAGCTTCAGGTTGCTGGCCCCCTGGCGGGAGCTTGGCCACCTGTAGGGCAAATCCTGGTGCCACTTCTGACAAGTACACCAAACTAAAATTTTATGAGAATAAGGCAAGTGAACTGCCTTCTGAACTATCTTGAATATTTTTCAAATACCTTACTGCAGAACCCTGCAACGGTAGCAGCTTTTTTCAAAATATCGTTCAGTAGTGCTTGCAAATACGAAGCATTGGCATTAGGAAGTAAAGTTGCATGGGGAACAGCGATCTTTCCCCAAAGATAAAGGGAGGATGGGAAAATTGGTGTGGGGATGGAATTTACCTCTATCCTACAAACATTCTCGCCCCTTAAAAAATTTTAAGGACAAAAATTACTGTTGCCATAAAACGTATCTGATGCCATATAATATATCTCACACCTTGAGAAATTTGCACCCCTCAACACCATACCCCCTACCTCACTTTTATTCTATTCATGTTTCACTACATGGAAGAGAGAAAAGAAGAAAATAGTTGCACTATTACTTCAGTGAGTACCTGATCTTAATTGCTGGACCTTTTCTTGCACCTCAGCTGACTGAAAGGAATCCAGGTCGCTGGCAATGGTGACATCATCATAATATCTGACAGGTACCCCAGCTAACTGCTTCACCATTAAGTGGTTAAAATGACTTTCATAATCTTCAGTTTGCACTGACTCTTTGTCACTGTCCAAAAAGTTTGATTTTCTTAAAAGTTTAGCAACTGGAAATCCTGCGGAGATGCAGAGCGAAAAAACTTTAAAGAAAAGTAGAAGAAAAATACTCTAAAACCTTCTATAAAAAGAGAACTGGGCAGGCAAAATTGTGGACTCTTAATGAATGGTCTCATTTACTTGAGTAAAGGGGTTGCATAAATCAAATACATCTAAAACCTCATGTATACTCCTGTCTTTAATATGTCATGGATTGGCTCCATGCATATATTAAAAGTCTGCTCTAAATAATTAACAAGCTTGCTCAAGATTGTCACTATGATACTGCCAAACTGGGGTAATTCAATTTTTTAGAAAGTAGTTGCAAGTTTTCTGCAAAAACTAGGTATGGTAACTACTGTGACCACAAAGATGTAAAACATTACCAGGCAATTTTTTTTCAATTTTCATCACACTTCAGCAAGCAAATATGAAACATGCACAAATGGGGAAAATCAAAACTACTGCAAGAAGCAAAAGAAATTGAAAGAAAAGCCAGCAAGCCAATGAGATAAAGCAGGTCATATTAGTAGCAATATTGGACCAATATTCAACTAGCTACAAAAGTGGGGGACACAAGGGGGGAAATGGGGACGGCATGGCACATACCTGTAAAGGGAGAAAGCAGTCGCACTAAGCCCTATTTTCAAAAATCTGCTTTACCTTATAGATGTCCGCTTATTTCTCTCACAAGTATTTTTTGTTATGTTTCCGTATAAAAACTTTGCATATTAAAAACCTAGGGGTTATATTGAATGAAATTACCTAATAAGTGAGAAAAATATTGTCACATGATTGAAAGGTGCCATTCCTGAATTAGGATAATAGGGTACACTTATTCAAATTAGGGGAACTGCATTTTCCTGTAGTAATTGTGAGAATTACACAACTTAACCTGTCTCCCTGACCCCTTTTACCCAGTACATACTCAAGCCCATCACCTCCTTCCCAGCCCACCCCTACCACCCACCAAATCCAAGTTCATCTTCTAATGAATATATAACAAGTCACAGCAACCCAAAGCCTGATCAGATCAATTTGCTGAGAAATCATTATGGGCCACTATGACACTGGTGAACAGGAGTACTAATCCAATTACAATAGTGTCTGCACATATGCTACTCAACTGACATGTAACATCTAATGGAGGTTTTTCACTGATGTCACTGCGCTGTGCATCTCTCTATTTTGACGGACAGGCGTCCATTGTACAGCAATTACAACTAAGGTCATGTCGTGCGTGCGTATCGATAACACACCTTCTGCGCATGGGCAGTGACGACCGGTATGTCAAATTAAAACGCAATGACGTCACGTGAAAAACCTCTATAAAGAGTGGTTGTCCTAGCTAAGAAAACATAAATAATGAAGTGGCTATTTTTTTTACAATTTTCATTATTTTCAAGGCTTTTTAATATTTAAAATATTTTTGTAATTATGGTGTGTTACTGAGATCACCTGCTTGTCTTTGCAGAGAAAAACAAGTTTGTGCGTGCGATATTTGGACTCTGCACGGCAGTCAAGGGCAGAAATTAACTTTGGAAATATCACAGGTTTGGAAACACAAATTAAGAGAAAGTAAAAGAAATCTGCCTAAAACTTAAAGGCTATGAGCAGTTACCCCAAATTTAATTCATAGAGCTAGGTATCCCAATTCATGAATGGCTATTTTTGAATCATGTGACAATATGGTTACTGAATATCTAAATTTATGCAAACCAAAAACCTAATTGTTTACATTGAAAATGCCGCCACTTCTATGTTCTGAACAATATGAAAGATACTTGATAGAACAGAAATTAAAAGAGATTTGTTCCATTTAGTTCATGTGTCAATGTAAGTTTGGGGGAACTGCTTATTCCCTTTGAAATGGGGTTATGAGCCAAAATTTAATCTGATAACAGTTAAAAGGAATATAATCCCTTGAAGCATTCTAATGAACTTTGTATTCAATTCCTATGTGCAGTTCTCAAGATAATTAGCAAATGAAGTTACCACCTTTGTTACTCAAAATAAATTAAAATAGCCAAAAAGTGTGATATCAGCTCTTCACAAGAATGAACAATGTTTTGTTTACTGAGATTTTTAATTTATTTCAGGACCTTGAAATAAATGGCAAAAGTCTAATTTTAACCCTTTTGCAGCCAGATACGTAATAGTGCGTATCAAGTTAATGTACCGTTCACAGCCACTTACGTACTATTACGTATCCAACCTACCACGCTTAAAAAGGACCAAACGAGCTATAAAAATACCCCCAGAACTTGGTGTGTGTAGTTGAATAGCTTCTACGCATAATTTGTGTGGGTGGTGCTATTGGAATTTTTTTCGTAACTTGAATTTGTATTGATATACAGAGCAAACAAAATGGCAGCCTCCTTGGATTAGTCAGAATAAGCAGTGCATATATTTTAATCAGCGTAGGAAGTTCTGAAGGTGGCCCCGAAGAAAAATGACGGTGAAACTGATTCGTATGGTATGTCATCGAACATTCTGGATCATAATTGGGACTCTGTCAATTGTCTAGATACTTTTCCACTGCAAAATTTGCAATCTCGGGGTAGATGAAGATCATACATCAGTACAGGGACCATTTCCGCGAATTTAGGCAGTCGGCGGCCATTTTGGAGTTGTTTAACCGAATGGCATTTTAAACAACGGTTACTGGTAGAGGAATGTACATTCTACAATTTTCATATTCAGACCAACTTCGAATTCAGTTAGGACAAAAAGTTATGTTACATTGCAAATATTGTCAAGAAAAGTGTTCAGCTCGCTGGCTGAAAAGAGCACAATAGGAAAATTGAGGCTGGCTGCAAAAGGGTTAATGAGCCAACATGCAATGTGGAGATTTTAAAATTCCAATGTCTCTCGTGTTCATATTTAGGGAAGGGTAAACATATGGAGGAGTAATTGGGTAGGAAGTTTCCAGTAGAGGAAAAGATTGTTGATCAATGTGAAGCTATGTCACAGTGTTTACTTCAAGTCATTGTTGGTTTGACAATTGACAACATCATTAAGACCAGTGAAAAAAATAGAAAAACTGTAGTTGTTCTAGGACCGGCCATTTTCAGTTTTCATGCCTTCAAAATAGCCTCCAAATTCTATGTCAAGGCGGTTGTCGTTTAACTGCAGAGACCAAGTTTCAACGTCCTAATATATACGTGCAAGTCCAAAGATACTGTACTACACGTATGCTAACAATCCTTTATCAGATAAACTGAAGTCAAAGAAAAAAAACAGAAATTTGGAATTTTCAAACAGTGGTACCAATGCAAAACCTGGCAACCATGTAATTAATAAGTACAGTACTCAGCATATGCCACCTAGTGCATGTCTATATGTTGTTACTTATATGAAGGTGAATTAAATTTTGCTGTGCAGTTCGAGTAGCTTTCAGAAATTTCGCAGTTTATAAAAGCAGCTTTATTTTTAAAAAGCATTGCTTGCAAAAGATTAAAATGAAATAACACTCTTTTCTTGTGACATGAAAAAGCTGGTTAAGGGGGACAATCAGCTGTTATTTTATTTCCTTCATCTAATATCTTGATAACCTTGCATAGGAATTGAATGCAAATTTCACCAGAATGCTTAATATTTAATTTTCTTTCTTTAATCCAAATTAACATTTAGCTGAGGCCCTTCCTTTAAGCACCTTTCTGTTGACTCAAGCCTGCTTTCCAGTACTGTGCCTCATAATCTTCTGTCCAAATACTGTCAGATCCAACGTCACTTTCTGTCACTTCTTTCTTCAAATACATATATTCAGGTAAGCCACTCTTCCTGGAAGGGGGTGGGGGAACCTTCTTCTTGGCTTTCACGAAGGAATGACGAGGGTTGATACTTTGCGAGAGGGCAAGCTTTCTCAGGTCAATGGTCGACTCTCGTGGAGGCTGACCAATCAAACCCCTGGATGGCTCAACAGTGACATCTCTCCTTGGTGAGTTTGGGGAAACAGAACTTGTAACAAATTGCTGAAATTTTGATTCAAAATCTTCAGTTGCAATTGATTCAAGGTCACTGCCCATCTCGGATGCTTCATTAGCATAATCTCCATTCAAAGTCACTGAGGAGTTATTATTAGAGTCATGTGACATTTCTTTAATTACTGACCCCTGTCTTATATTTTTGCTCTTTTTCTTCACCCTTTTTCTTGACCTTGAATTTGAAGAATGACTTTGCTCTGACTTTGGAGATTTCAGTGGAAGATCTTCTTCATCTTTGATATTTATTTCAGAGACTTCTCCCCTCTGAGATCCACTACTGGATGCAGATGAAGAAACATTGGAGTTTTGGTCCATGCCTGTGGGATAAAGGTGTAGTTTTGAGGCATGCAGGGTTGGGTTGACAGCAGGAAAGGAACATTTATTAGAAGCAAGCAAAAATGTTCCAGGGACATAAGCAAAGGATTGGGACTGCTAAAAAGAATGCAGGGGTTGAAAGATTAGGTGCCTAAAGGAACTCTATCACATATGATAGGGGCAACATATATACATAAAACTTCACAATGAAATCAATGAGATCTGACATCCTTTGACAGAGAGACAAGTAACAAGGCTTCAGACAAATTTTCAAGCCCTGAGTATCATAATTACTCAAAATGTTACAACTTTTATCCCTTTGGCCACAGCAACTGACTGGCCATGTTGCATTCCAACTGCTGAGATCTTTTGGTGATAAAAATTTACCATATGTCCATTACATTTTCCCTCATCTGTGTCCTGCTCAAACAAGAAAGACACATTTTTGTCATGCCCCTGCCGTCTAGGCATATGTCAAGCCCTGGTATACTCACTGATGCATGCACTATACTACAAGAAGCAATACCATTTTCTATGGATATGAAGTTTACATGCACATTATGGTAGCAAGCAGGTTTGAGACTATTGTATGGCAGCTCTACTAGATCTGTTGTGGAATATCTTTGGGGAAAAAAAGATGAGTAGCAAATCATCGAGCTCAATCTCAACCTTTCCTATCTTTAAGACAAATTATGTCTTGCAAAGTGCAGGCCTTTAAAGTGGAAGGAACCTTAAAGGGCATATGGATTACAACTTCAAATTCTGGTTTTCATGACTGACACTCTTATTTTCACATCAACAGTCTATGCCCTCTTCCCCACTAAACATACATACCCTCCTTCCTAAAATATTTTTAAATGATGTAATTGCTAATGCATAATAAAGCTCAAAATGGATCATTGATATTGATAACAAGGGAAAGAATACCCAGGCCACCTTAAAAGAAACTTCATGCAAATTCTATAGAGTTGACATTTCTTTTGACTACTACTCAACAAAGCTGGAGGAGGGGAGGGGAAACTGATGGGAGGAAGAAGAGGTTTAATGGAAGGCCTTTCAGTGCAAAAGCAACCATGAAGGCAAACACAGGAAGGTGTTTGCATGCATCTTATGGAATATCCATGCAAAATGTTCCAAGCTTGAAACTTACCATGTCTAACAAGCACTTCTTGGACTCGACTTCTTACATCAATTGATGCAATGGACTCTGTATCACTCCAGTCACTAGCTGGCTCTGCCAAAGTAAACACATTTGATTCTTGCAACAATCACTGAACTTTTTAAACATTGGAGGATGCATACATATATGTGCCACCAGGATTTAAAAAAAAAAAAAAAAATGAAGAGTGGAATAATCAATCTTCAAAATGAAATGAGACAGCAAAATATCCATTTTTCTTGACTTTGACCCTATTTGCAATGTAGAGGTATACCAAAAGGATCTCACATTTTGCATTATTTTTATGACAAAATATTGCAAGGCAATGGTACTGTGTTTCTAATGAGGCTATGTTTTACACATCTAGATGGAAACATTGCTATGAAAAAGTCCTGAGTCAAGTTCAAAATACCTCAGGATGCAACAAATTCTAGGTGGCTCTTTTTGCATACATTAAAAGCTTACTTGATGCAAACTTTGTGTTACTCAGCTCTCACCACATGTGATTTTAGACACAGTGGTAAAGATTTATTGCAAATGATACAATGAAGAAAAATGTAATCCAGATTCATATATCACACAGGTGCAAATCCTTTCACATATTCACAGTGATAAAAGTAATACAAAGATTAAAAAAGTTTGTTCTGCAATTCAGGATGTCCTTGTCATGTAGCATGGGCTACTACTATTTTGAGAGTACATGTATTGATATTGCTAATAGTAGTATTAAGTAGAAATGATAGTTCTATTAAGGCACCATATCAAAAACCATAGGCTGCAGCTGACTCAGCTATGCTGCAGGTGCCTCAGCCATCCTCTGTTGCTATACACATTACAATAGCAGGATTACGTTAATATTACTACTGTAATGTGTGTAGTAACAAAGCATGGCTACAGCTGCTGCAGCTTTGCTGAGGGAGCTGCAGCTTTGCTAATTTGACATAGCACCAAAAAAAGTACTGCTCAGCTGTTTCCAATTCACAGATTTCAATGTGTGGTCAGAATCCAGGCATTTGGTCCCATGATGTTGATATTTAATACTAAACTATAGACCTTTCCAATTTTCACAAAATCACATTGTGTGACAGGTAGTTCAGTTCATTGATAGACATGCAGCAATAAATTTAATTCTATTAATATTCAATTATAAAACATGACATGATGTGAAAGCTCTTTCCATACTCTTTTGTCTTTTTCCCTTCTTCTTTGGTTGGATGTTTCGTCGACTTTGGTGAGGGGGTTTAGGTGAGGCCTCCCTGGAGTCATCCTGACTTCCGGTTCCAAGACCTGTGTCTAGACCTATTTCCTCAGTAGTCATGTTATGAATACCTGGATGAGCAAAACATTTTTACATAATTAGCACTGGATTTCTAATTTCAGTGGGGTATCTTCAAGTAGCACATTTCAAAATGTAACTATTACTGAATTTCTAATTTCAGTAGGATATCTTGAAGTACAGTAGTACATTTCAAAATTTTTAAGTCCTGTGTTATCAGAAATTTACAATTTACACATCTGAGGTAGTACTTCCATGGTTAAACAGGCACATACGCAACTATTACTTTTACATATCAATGGGTAGCCCCAGAATGGTAGCCCTAATTACTCAATACCATAACAGATGCCCTGCTTGGATTCTATTTTTTACTATTGAACCATTCTTCTGATGTCTAGTGTAGCACTACACAATTTATTTATGCAAAAACTGACCTATAAATCAACTTTTCACCTTCATAACACCAACCAGCTATGCTTTTTGTATGCACCTTTGTAGCAATGCTTGAGAATGGGCCAACCATAATGCTATGGCTAAAACTGATGTTGTTCAATGTACCATTATTTTCAAATACCTGAATATTTTAAAAAAAAAAAAAAACTGGTATGGTACATCTTTAAAATTAAAATATTCATACATTTATATTATAAAACTTTATTCAATTTACAAAGCTTTTACATTTGAATCCTTACCTTGTTGTGATGATTTCTCATGACTCTCATGTTTGTGATCTTGTTCAGTCTGGAATGAGAATATAAGCTCAATTAACAAAATTAACACATACTGATAATTGCATCACCACTCATACTGATAATTGCATCACTACTACCATCAAATTTAAATTACCTTGTGAAGGAATATATATGAACTGCCTTTGACACTTCATATCATGACTAAACATGATCTTTTCACAATAATTCTCTTAATTTGTGACTGACTCATTTCTGTAATATATAACTATAGGGTACGTGTTACAGAGATGATATTTGCATTAAAAGTAGTTTTGTCACTTTAGTTTGTGAAATCATGGAATGTTTGAATACAATATAACTACTCATCTGCAGATCTACAAGTAATTTTCTGCTCTTAAAATCTGCCAGGGTAGGGGGGAGGAAGGGGCAATGAGGCCTTGCTTTCTCCACATTGAATAAAGCATGTTTAACCCTGGGGCACCGAGTAGCTCCAACAGATTACTTGACTGCCCTCAAGGAAGGTAGATTGTTTCATAGTAAAGCCTCCAAAACTTCTGCAATAAAAATTCCAAAATTTTTACATTTGCTTGAATAAACCCCCAAAGTTTCAAGTTTTCTTCAATAAAGCCCAATTTTTTTTTCACAAAAAAGGTTTGTGTTAAGCAACCTTCTAGCAGGTCCTTGCTTTGCGGGGGCTTCAGGGAACTTGGTCCCCCTTCCTCGGACAAAACTTAGCTCCAACCTGCTTAAAAGCTCCATTAGTGATTTTCAGCAGCCCTCATATATTGCACACAGTACCATTCTACAGGTATGCTTCTTTGAATGATAATTCTAGCTTACCTGAACTGGATAGGTTTCAGAGGAAGACAAAAGATAAACGATTAAAGTATCAACTAGACTAGGCCAGCATACAGTGAAAATACTACTATAAATTCTCCTGCATAGCATAAATGAAGTGTGAGAATGTCCCAGAAGATACAGTACAGTATTTATTTAATGGGTCATTTCAAAAATTACTCGTTAAGTGTCCTTGCCTAGTCTGGAAAATGGCCAGGGACTATTTTTCAAACAATAAATTTGGTAATAATATTTTTTTTAGTTAGGACTATGCTACTATTTTGGCCAAAAATCACAGCTGTGCTCATTATCACGTACTTAAATTGACATCTCAACATTTAAAAATAATTTTGGAACAAGATTATGTGGCTGGAGTTGAATGCTAGTACTGCATTGTTAGACGGGTAAGCAGTGGCATATTTTTGGGGCAGGCCATTGGCCCCCAACCCTAGTGATGCTGATTTTTTTTTTCTTTCTTTTGACCTAAAATATGTTAATTTTTTACGCAAATTTTACTTCAAAGGTAGCACATGTAGCATCAGATTTCATGTAAAGGCAACCAAGTTTCAAAAAATTTTCAAAGGGGACACCTCCCCTTCCCCTTAGATCCTTCACTCAGGCGGGTGATCACTGGAAATACTACATGGCACCCCTGTGGAGGCAATCCTGGCTATGCCTCTGTGGGCAAGGATAAGCCTATTTTCACTTCCACTTGCATATATATTAGAAGAGGAAAAAGGTCCCTCCCAACCTCAAGAAATTGTGAAGTAACCAACTGCTAACAAGTATTTTACATGGCCTAAAAGAGTCACATATAAATCAGCAATCACAACCTCTTGTTTCTAATTTTAATTCTCATAATGCACAAAAATTGAGAACCCCTCGTATTTTTATTTTGTGTAACCCTTCACGATCACTTTACATTCCCCTGAGGTAGCAACAGCAAACCAATGAATTTACACTTGCATAGCCCTAGAGCAGGTACCTTACCCTATTTATAATGTCACTGAGTTCTGCATCAATGCTATCCAGAATAAAATCCACATGATCTAGCTGCAGAGGTCTTTGAGAAGGTCCTCCACTAAACCTTTCCCCTTCTCCCTCCTCCTTATCCAAGATGGATTGTTCTGATTCACTGCCACTCTCTTCTGAAGCTCCATCTCTGCGGTCCACCCGTGCTTCACCATTATTTGTCAAATCTGACCGTTGATGGTAATCTTCCAGATTGTATTCTCCCTGTTCATCTTCTTCTGTGTCCTCCCCATCCCCCTCCACTTCATCTAAATGATTGTCTTCATCTTCAAGTGATGCCTCACACTCTTTCCCTTCTTTGTACTTTTGGCTGTGGTGTTGATATTGGTCTTCTTCTCCATGTCCATCCATTATATCACCTGATAAGTCAGCTGACCTATCACTTGTCTCACCTGCAAAAGACAAGCTTGCACATTATATACAACATTTATGGTGGCTAAGTTTATTCCTTGATTTCACACTGAGATTTTAGTATTACTTCCATCTGCCTCTCACGCAAGAGGCCCAGGTTCGATTCCCAGGTCGAGTCATACCAAAAACTTTAAAAATGGAACCTTCTGGTGTTGTGCATGATGCTCCGCATAAGCAATGGAGTAAAGGAAAACAAGCCAGTAAGCCACAACTGGAAAAAAGGCCATGGCCGGCTCAACTTGAACCTATTGGTTGGAAACTGGGCCGTTAAACTTCATCTAACTAACTTCCAGTGGTGATTACCCTCTCCCCCGCCCCTCTCTCAATAGTTTAGACATGGTAACTCTAAAAAAGTCTTGTGTTGTGATAAGTTATTATACACAAGAATTATAAAACATTATGGCACTTTAATGCAAGCAGTGCTGGATGTGTAAAGCTGAGAGACAGGGTGATTTGCAAAATTACTCTGTAAAAAGTACAACCCTGACCCTTAAAATTTTATTGATGGATATCTTATTTTTCAATGAAAGTCCCCAAAAAGCCTCCCCCAGCGGCAAAACAATTGCTAATCTTACTTATTATACAGCCTAGCAAATTGCTGAATAAGAAAATGGCATGTAAACCACATCTATGACGCAGAGCTGTTTCTACATCTCAAACATAATGCAAAATACTGTTACAAGGTGAAAATGTACATAGTTTTGATATACCTTGATATTATACAGTAAAAACTATGTCCTATCTGAACTTAATTCAGAAGTATTAAAGCTTAGAATGTTCTGTTACTGGGTTGGTTATTGAGAATCAAAAGGAATACCCAAATCACATTAGCTGCAAACCTCATCATATTTACTGAAGTTTACCAGATTCAAATTCAACCAAAATTACCCTTTCCCCCTCTCCCAAGACAAAAATTCCTTCACATGTTAGATCACCTCCCTCAAATAACTTAAAGCCAAGGAGACCTATTTCTATGTTAATTAAACTCTTACACAGCACTGGCAGACTGAAAATTCCATAAAGAGTAAAAATTTCATCAAACCTAAACTTTGTGCTGCATTTTCATTTAGTGTTGTTGTTGTTGTTCCTCTGCTGATATTCATTCTACAAAGACAAAAGAAAATACTGTATCTTGAGCAATAAATAGACATTTTTTAAATGAAACTGCAAGAACACGACATATCACATTTTTATGCATGACCAGTACAGCTAATAAAAGTTTTGCAATGTATAAATGCCCATCAATTAATCAGGTCAACCTTAAATTGATCTACAACTATGACACCTAAGGATGAATAAAAAAGCTTCAAATTAAAAATGTAAAATACTACTTCTATCTTAACTTACCACACAAAGAAATGAGCACGAAAATATAAATCCATCGTAAAAAGATCCATCAGTATTATTGAAAAATAAGCATAATTAGACTACAACACTTACAGTATCTATTGTCAACATAGCTATTTTTGGAGAGATTCTTCCATATTCATTCCTGACAAGTTCCCTCCATGTAAGTTAATAGCAAACTTTGATCCTCACAGATAAGTAACCAGGTACTGTTACATGCAGTATGTGTTAAGTTTGCAACACAACATTGTCCAAACACTATACAAATGTAGAAGAGCACAGTATAGGTCTGCTGCAGAATCCAAATACTTCCCAAGTTAAGAAAAAACACCCAGGCCAGCACTTTTTTGGTTTTGAAATTGGTTTATAGAAAATTGAAGTAGACAAAACCCACAAAAATTAGCTTTTAGTTATTTTCCCCTTAGAAAAAAGGTTTATATATTCTTTAATTGTAAGGCTAAATAGTCCATAAAACTGCTACAGGTCAATGGGTTCACAAATCAGTGTACTGCTATCTGTAGTATGCAAATGATTAAGAGGACCCACTGAACTGAAGCAGTCTCTAGTTCAGATTAATGGTCTCCTCCTTCAAAAAGTTTACAGACAAATACTTATCCTGATCCATGTAGGATACAGCCACAGAGATGTAAGCTCTTTGCCAAATAACCACAAAGAGGTGTAAAAAAAATTTACACAAGAAAGTCAAATATGTCCTGAGAGGTCCTCATTGTTTCCTACAGCAAATCTCACTATACAATGAATGGAATGGCTGCTGTGCATCACATAACATTCTCCTGCACTTCATACCACTAGCCTAGAGTTTCACAGCCATAGTAGTCAATTGAGTGAGGAGATATCTATGGCAATAGAATTTTATCCTGCATGGGGAAGGAGTCTAAGGAAAGGTTACCCATGAAAATTTTTTGCATATTTCAGGAAATCTATTTAAGTTTAAAGATGCCAAATGAAGCAATAATTTCCATCTTCCCCAACATTTGTTTACTAAATCTATTTCTGATATAATAAAAACAGTATATAATTGCAGAATTTGGAGATGGGAGAGGGGGGGCTTAGAGAGAGTGCCAGGAAAGGGAAGGGCATGCCTATTATGGCTATGGGCCTGTGTGTCACATCCCTGTGATATGTTACTCAGGATTTTTCTTGTGCA
>WURT03485815.1:0-21950 GCA_009936505.3 Holothuria glaberrima | reverse complement strand
GTGTTCATCCACGCTCATTCTGGTATAGGGTTGTTAATGAGCCAATTGGCTTCCTGACCCTCAAACGTTAAACTAAATGTTTAGAAGATTGCCTGTATAGAATTCAACCAGCTCAGTGCATATTCATGGTTTTAGGCCACAAAGTAGTTAAGGCAAAATATTGCTTTTGTTTTACAGAAAATTTTCATATGTTTTAAACCAATATAAATAGATATAGAATAATGGACAATTCAATATAAGGGAGTTTGATAGCTTTCTTTTCAAGAAATTAGGCTCTTACAGGAAGAAATTTAGTTCTTTGTTGCACAAAAATAGTTTGTTCACCCAAAACTTAAAAATTCAAATGTGCAATGTCCGTTACTCTTGTAATACATAGTATTTTGAGGAGATAAAACTATTGCTAGACTTAATTGGTGAGACTGAAAAGTTAAATAATGATTAATGGTATTTTCTTTGTATGCCATTTTAAAGGCAATATTTCCCTTCAAGGGAACAAATTGTGCCATACAAAGCTGTGTGTATTGAAAATGTCAGAAAAAGAGTTTGAGACATACACCATTTAACGCAGGATATTGCAAGCTTTTGTAACTGGAGGCCCATGTTTGGTCATTGAACTTACTTGAGGACTGCCTTTCATCATCAACCGAAAAATTGCATTCCATTTTTATGTTTAACTTAAATTTCTACACGAAGCAATGTCTACTGTGTCAGAGACTCTCTAAAAAAATGATAAAGTAAAAGTTTAAATGCACTTTTTATTTTTGTCTGACTGTCTTTGTGGCCCACCAGGTGGCTTTTAGCAGCCCATCAGTGAGCTGCTGCTCATTGAAAGAGAAGACTGATTTGAAAAATTAGGGAAAATATGTCTCCCCTTTACCGATAAAATACTGTAATTATCCTCCACCCATAGGCATGATATAAGTGATGTGAAATGGTTTTAAAACATCAAAGATTAGGAGTATACGTTGAAGGCAAATGTTAATTTTTAAGAATTTTTCACTTTAGCTGGATACAGTATTTACAGTGATGTAGTGTGGTGGGCTTGGTGGAGATACATTTTAAATTGGTCGTTCTTGTGTAGGGTAATGCAGCATATATCCTGTCTAGAAGTTAACATGATGCTTGAGGACTGTAGAATGTTCATAGTCCAAGGAAACTGGTCTAAACTTGTGGATTGCTTGCTCTATGTGACATCCTGTGACATAGTTTGGTGCTTATGTATAGTACATGAAGAATATACTTATCATACACAATCCACTGGTTAAACAGACACACAGCTCATCCTGAGTGGCATTGTCTGAAATCATCATGAATGGCCTATTTTGATCATGTGATGATATATTTGTTGGTGAATTGTGGAATTTAAGGAGTATTTCTCCTTGTTTTACCTATTGTTTGTAATAGTTATGTTCTAAACGTCTTCAGAGTTGCTTGTAATGCAATAAGAGGAGATTTGCAATAGCTTGCTGATTTTTCAAAACAAATTTTGGGACGACTGCCTATTACCTTTAAACATATTACTGTGATAAACATACAGTATTGTGTTGCTTCAGTTATGTTGCTTTTCTGCTGGTGATTAATGATATTACCTCTCTTTTGTAGGGAAGGTACCTCCACTATTGACATCAGTGAGTACTTGGATTCATCTCCTAAAGTAACAATGGCAAGAAGTGATGGCTCTTCACTCTATCTCACAAGGGATGTGGCAGCTGCCATCGACCGCCACCAGCAATTTGGATTTCATAGAATGATCTATGTGGTAGATAAAAGCCAATCAGACCACATGAAACAACTCACAAGTGTGCTAAAGAAAATGAACTACAAATGGGCCAATGGGTATGAATTATTATGAGATATTCTTTGTACAAGGTGACATGCCGAGAAATCTCCCATTAGATTTAAAGGGAAGTATTGCATTTAAATTACATTATTACATATATTATGCATTTCAAGGGTAACGGATTTTGCATCATTTGAATTTTTGAAAGTTTAGGTGAACAAATACTTTTGTGCAACAAATAACCAATTCTCTTCCTGTGAGAGCCTTATTTCTTGAAAAGAAATGTGTATTGCCTTATTTTGAATCGTCTATCATTCTGTATCTACAAATATTGGTTTAAAAAATGTGACAATTTTTCTGTAAGACAAATGCAATATTTCCCTTTAAGTAGCTTCCAAAAACCTGTTGGCTGCAGGCCTAGGTGGTGTGTTGATCTTCACTCCAGAAATGATTGAAAGTACACCAGGATTAAATTGATATGCTCAGCTTATTTCCTGTGGTATTCTTGGACTTCAACTCATGTGCCTCCTATCCAGATGGTCAGTGCAGCATGCTAGTTGCGCACACACATGATAATGAATTCATGTAATAGATACAAACAAAATGCAGGTTGCATGTACACAAATGAATGTATGTGAATACTACGACTTTCATTACAGGATGGCTTTCCATGGGACTATCTCACTATTAACGATTCACATCCTCTCAAACCTTGGGTAAACACCTGAGCTGCCGCTCTGTTTACATAACTAATAAGACAAGCTTTCTCAGTTTGCTAGTGTAGTAACCTGTTCATACAAGTCTATGGGATGCATCAGTACAGGGTATTCATGCAAGGTGTTAGTTAGTTAGTTTTTGCAGAGGAGGGAAGAAAAATAAGGGTACAGTGAGATGAGGTCTGAGAGCTTAAACTTGCACCCTAACTGTAAACGGGACAGGCTGATCATGACTGTGACTAGAGAGCTCATCTGAGCAGTATATGCATCTTTTGCAAATATTTTCCATCTATTCATGATAAGCTTGTGATTGTGAGATTAGCTACCAAGCCATGTCATATAAGCCAAATTATATGGTATCTTACAAACAAACAAATCACTTGGGTGGTGCCTGGCTACCCTGTGTTTTTTCAGCCTCCAAGGATATGACTTAACAAGGAGTTCAGCTTGCTTTGAATGCAAGTACCTGATCAGCTTTGTCATAGTTGAAGTTAGAACCAGTTCTTCTTATCTATTCTTTTTAATTTTTTTTTTTGAATCTGAAGATGGTTTACAAGGAAGAAGCTATTATTTATGATGACTGTCCTGTAGTTCTTAATTCAAAATCCCCTGAACAAGGTCATTCTTCCTTTTGGAATAAGGGCACACCTTAGCTATTAGAGTTCAGGTTTTGAAAGTCTGAATGAGGCATGATAAGTAATTTTTGGTGTTACATTTGTCTTGCAGAATACAACATGTTTCGTTTGGTAGGGTGCTTGGAATGCAAACAAGGAAGGGAGATGTAGTCCTACTCAAAGACATCTTGGAAGAAGCCAAGACAAGAATGTTGGAGACGATGAAGAATAAACCAAGTAGGTATCACTGGAATGTTAAATATATGAACAAGCACACAGCTAGGAATTTGACAGTGAGGGGGAGGGGGAGAGGGAAAGGGGAGAGGGGGAAGGTACAGTGAGGGAAACGAGATGTGATTTTATGAAGAATAGAAATTCTATGTGCATGGAAAGGGGAGAGAGCCCCAACTTCCAGGGCTCCCCAAGGGTTTCTTCTGCCATCGGCCAGCCATGGTAGTTGTCCCTCAATATGGGTTTTTACCCCATCCCCTTGAAATTTTCCTGAACTCTGAGTTTTGGATTGTCTAATGTTGAATATCTTTAAGAGTTCGAAGCTTCGTAAAAGGTAGAAATTATTTTACATGAAAGCCTCCTATTTACTAAAATTTTATAAAGGGGAGGTGGCCCCCACCCTTAAGCCTCTCCCTCAGTAGAGCAGTCTACCTGTCAAAGAAAACACCCTAAAAATAAAAAAAATAATGTCCCATTGTTATATAAGGCTCAGAGCTTAGCTATCAAAAGAGCATGTTTTATTACTGTACTCACCAAACTTGACAAACCGCAAGACTCAGGAATAGCTAGTTGTCCTGAAATTATTAATAATGACATTATTAGTAACTTCACATTACCCAGAACATGTGATAATTTTATATATACTAGGACTACATTTTAAACTGCAACTGTGCAAATACTTAGTCACAGCAGCAAACAATTGTTGTCGGCCTGACATGAGTGATAAATTGATGACAGTGAAAAACGAAATAACAATCTAGGAAGCTACAGTCTGAATTCTGATTTATCATAGTTAACGCTAGCAATTGAACTTTGTGTTTTGCAAGGAAACACTCCCAACCCAAAATCACAATACAAATCCTCTGTTTTTTTACATGCCGATACAGGTGTACTTATATCCATATCCACTGTTAATTACGTACATGCCAGGGTAGCTTATACATGTTATGATTACTGTTCAGTGGAACATTTAAAAGTGAATCCGTTTGATCATTTTTGTTCATCTTGCAAGAAAAATACAATCCCAGTTATTAATAAATATTGATCTAGGTGTATCATACTGGAAATTGGTATGGACTGCCATTTTTTCCAGGACAATTTTCACCCAGAAACTCCCTTTGAGACAACTATCACCCGGACAATCCCCACATTGACACTTTCCACCCTGGACAGTTTCCTCAGAGATGATCGCTATTCTACATAATTCTAAATTTTCTGGTGTGGTAAGTTATCTGAGGAGTAGTTGTCTTCAGTGGGAATTGTTTGAAGGGTAAATTATCTGGGCTGTTAAATGAGCAAGTGGGAATTGTTCTAAGAGGGAGTTAACAAAGGGATATTGTGTGGATGGGGAATGGCCAAGGGGAATCACCTGTGCATGGCTGCATTCTGAAGATGTTAGTATACTGATTGCAGCATGTTAAACACAGCTATTTGTTTTATATTTAATTATCTCCGGTGTTGGTAGTTATGTTCATCATTGATTTTGACTGTTTCACAGCGGTTTAAAAGGTATCCACATGTTACCATATGATAGGAATGAAGATGGGACCTCTCCCTCCCTCTTTTTGTGGAATAAGATAAAATTATATACAAAAGCTTTGAAGTAGTATGCCTGTTGTAATATTGGGGGGCAGGGGGTGTGAAGGGGAAGGGCATTGTTAAAGTTTAAAAGTTGTGATACCTGCTATTAACTACTTCAAGAAAAAAGGACTAAACATCGTAAAAATGACTATCATAATAACTTTCTTTCAAGTGATTTTTTAGAATATACTGTTGATGAAAAGGTATTAAGAAAGTTCAAGGGGATCAAATAAATAGCCCTCTCCCACACATAGAGTTCCACTCAGGCCAACTGTTGGGCATTCATTTACTTCAAAATTTGAAAATTTGAAAACTGCTGCACCAGTTAGCATCTGAATATATTTGAATATCCATACCCTTTAAGGTGTCACCCCCCCCCTTAGACAAGAATACCACCTCTTTGTGGATATTCACATTCATAAACCGAATCAAATGTTAGCAATTCTACCACAGGTTTCATTTTAATGGAATATGGACACTTCCTTACAGCACAACCTGGGAACATGCCTGAATACTGTATTTTCTCTTCTCTTCTTTGTGTACATTCAGGATTATATTCATTATAAAAGACATGTTCAATTTGTACTTCATATGTATTTTTAGAAAAAAAAAACATAAATAAATAAATGGGACGTATTTCAAGTAATTTTAAAACTTTGCACTTTGTAAGAATAATTCAGTTGATATGATTTTATTCTAGCCACCAAAGATTTGGATAACCCTGAATCTGTAGCAGAATGCCTTGGGATTTCAGCCCTTATCTTGCAAGATTTAAAGAGCACCTTGATAGCTGATTATAAGTTCGACTGGGATAAAGTTCTGGAAAGTCAGGGTGACACTGGAGTCTTTTTGCAATACACCCATGCTCGTCTTAAAAGGTACAGTATATACATATACCTCCTACCTCGGTGGTAACAATGTGAGCACCCTTCTGTTGTCAGTATAAGTATATTGTTATGATTAGCAAGGCTTTTAGTAGGATTTCAAACCAGGTAGTCCATAACTTGTGACTGAGCGAAGGGGATTACGTTTAATGTAGTACATATATAAAAAAGTATGAACTTTAGACCCACATTGCACACACTGCAATGCCCTGGAATAAGCTAAATATGCTGCCTTTCTGATTTTTAAAAAAAAAACCATCCTTTCTGATTTCTAAAAAAAAAAAACCTTAAGGGTGGGGATGGCAGTCCTAATGAAGGCTGGATGAGCCATGGCCAAAGCTTTGATTAGTAGCCTAAAAGGTAATATTTATATCATGATAAGAGGAAGAATTAAATTTGTCGATTAACCTGGTATTAAAGAAGTGCAATGAGTTGATCTCATGTAAAACTGACTTACCTATTCACCTCAAGATTTAATAGTCAAATATTTTTGGTTTTAAGAATGTCAGATGGTATCTTATAAATGAGATGATCTCTTTCTTAAAACTCCTCTCTAATACTTCTCTAACCTTTCAAGAGTGTTCAAGGAAATTGCCTAGACTCCTGGTTGTTGCCACCCTTGACTTTTGTGTGTATGTGTGCATTTGTAGGACTCCAAGCATGTAAACATAATACCTCAAGAGGGGTCACATGAAAAGCATAACATTGAGTAAAAAGTACCTTATTTATTTTAGTAGGGGCAGAAGGTTGTGGATGGTCAAGAGGGATTATAGTGGAGAATAATTTTGACAACTCTGTCTCACTATAAAGGTTAACATTGCCATGTCTCTTAATGGTTGGTATTTAGATCTTATTTAGAGGGTGGAAGAATGTGCTGACTTTTGTGAAGATCAAATGTTGTAGTCATATGGGTCAAGCAATGCTTCTGTTGCAAGTAATACTAGGCAGAGACCATATGCAGTGTAAATAACATTAAATATGGGTCAGTTGTCATAATACCTCAGAACGAGTTTTCAATTTGATTGTTTTATCATTGTTCTTTGATTTCAATTCTTTTAGCATTGAAAGGAATGCTGACTTTGAAGTTGGGGATGATGTCTCTGCAGATTTGTTGGTAGAACCAGAGGCTGCTCAACTACTCTGGCATTTAACTCAGTTCCATGAGGCTGTGGAGAGTTCTTTTGCAAATATGGAACCCAAACACATTGTTTCATACCTGCTCAGATTGAGGTAACTATAGGCTCATTCTGTTCTTATTCAATTTTAGGTACTGTAAACTGCCTAGTCGTTCGGTTTCTCGGGTGTAGTAAAGTTTAAATTCCAGTTGAACCCAGTTTACCAACTAAACTGGTACAAGGTCATTCATGTCCTTGAATTCATTTCATTTGCCCATTCATTACCTGAGTTTACTATGCTTTTTCACAATTTTACTAGATGTTTTGATAATTTTACTGTTTGTTTTACTCTTACTGTTATTTTATCTTTGTATGACGCATTGAGATATTTTACATGTAATGCATCTAATAAGAATATATTGACATTACATTACATTTCTCACTCGAGATGAGGTAACTGGGCAGTCAGTTGCTACTCCAGCTGAGGTAACAAGTAGTCCATTAAGTTGTTCTCAGGGTTAAATAATAACAGTACTACTGTAGCTTAGTCAGGTTTTACTTGTAGGCTGAGGTAACATCCGAATTGTGTAAGAAGAAAAGCCATGACGCTGCTGTATGGCCTGGAAAAAATTTTTGTGTGAAGTAGATATGATGCAACTGTAGCCATGTTGGCTCTGCTCACAAACTTCAGCTGTGATTAGCACAATGGTTTATCATCAAAGATTAAATTTAGGAACAGGGTTCACTAAAATTGAAGGTTGAAGGTTCACTAGATTGAATGTTTTGCTAGACCAAAGATCCAAACTCCATCTCTTTAACCCTAATCATAACCCTTCACATAAACTTTAATCCTACCTTAGGCTAATTATTATCCCTTTATCCTAACTCTAATTCTGTATGTATCCCTAATCCTAACTCTTGCTCTAACCCTAATTAGATTTTCTGTCAAGCAAATCTTCAGTCTAGTGAACCTGCAATCTAGAGAACCTTCAGTCTGGTGGGTTTCTGCCTAAATTTAGTGTTAATTATTGGTTTCAACGTATCTGATGGTTTTTCTTTCAAAGAAACCCATCTGCAAGTTGACGTTTTCCTTTCTTTCAGTCGACTCACATCTCGGGCAGCCAAGTCCCTCAAAGTTCAAGGTTCAGAAAGAAAAGTGGCTGAGTCCAGACTGCTCCTGTTCAAATCAGCTCAAATAGTCTTAGCAAATGGAATGCATGTTCTTGGCATGAAGCCTCTTGATAAAATGTGACCAGTAATGGAGGAATGAAGTTTGTTATGAATGACGGTATCTTGATAAATATGTGGAAGGAAGGACACCAAGGATGAGGAAGTATGACGGAAAGCAAAGATGGAGTGTTAGGTCTTCCTGGATCTTATGTCTTGGAAGGTTATGGCAGATTGCCTTGGTAACAGTCTCATGTCAAAGGCTATCCTCAGTGCTTTGTAAAAGTTATGTCAAAGTTTATACAAGATGCCTTTGTAACAGTTTCATATCCAATGTTATCCATTATGCCTAGGAAATAGTCTTAAGGTTTTACATGATGCTCTAGTGCAATTGTCCCCAACCTGTGGTACGCATACCACCAGTGGGACATTTGTAATTTCTCGATGGTGCATTTCATGGTACACAGCGTGCTCAACTTTTTGTCTTTTTTATTCTCAGTCGTGCATCCCTCAAGCGGTTGTACGCTGAGAGGCTCAACCGCTACAATGGTCTTATTGGTTGTTGTTTATTTTGCCTATAAGTAATAGGCCTATACTTCATGACCTCTAAGTATTTTCTGTGCACTGTCTTACAAATCTTGTATGAGAAATGTGACTTCAAATGATGTTAAATTGCATCAGATTGCATCTGAGGGTTCTTATTTATTCAAAAATTTTGCAAAGGGGAGGGGTGACCCCCTCTCCTAGAGACCATCCCCAGGACAGTGATCTTTGGAGGCTATGCCATAGCTTTTCCAGAATCCTAGATCCGGCCATGGGTACAGTGGTACTTGGTAGCATCACGAAAATGTGAAATGGTATCCCAGTAGAAAAAAGTAACAGTGTCATGTTTAATATTACCCATGATGCCTTGGTAACAATGTAAGGTAATACATGTTGCAATAATAACAGTGTCATGACTAAAGTATCCAGGAGGCCTTAGTTGCAGACTAGGGTTATGCATGATACCTTAGTTACAGTGTCATGTCTTAAGTTATCCATCATGCCTTTGAAGTAACTGTCTAATTTCCAGTGATGCCTAATAGTTACAGTGTCATGTCTCGATCATCCATGATGCCTAATAGTTACAGTGTCATGTCTCGATCATCCATGATGCCTAATAGCAAAAGTCTTAGGTAACTCGTAATGCCCTAGCAACAGTGTCATATCTAAGTCCACAATGCTGTAGTTGCATAGCAAGAAAGTAACCATTGGGCTCAACTTTAATCTTATCAATGCTTACCAGTGATCAAATGATTCGGAATCTGAAGAACGATATGACCCAATTATCCAGTTAGTTACAACATCTGCTGGCTGCTAGATTTGCCATTATTTATATGTTGCATCTCAAAATCCTGCTATGTGCCTGTTTGGCTCGGTTCATTGACTTTATGGGAACATGAGTCATCATTTCTCAAAGCTCTTCTCTCCACTCTGCTTCTTTGCATTAATTTTATTTCAACTTCTGCAACCTCTGCAGTGGCAGACACTGAGGTTTTCCAAAGAAAATCTGGAATTCACATCTCAAACCTGGAGATTTTAAACAAGTCTTATACATTATTAGGAAAAGTGTTTTCTTAACTAGGAAGATTCTAGATTTTTTTTGTTCACCCTCTCAATAAAGTTAAGATGCCATCTACAAAGCCAGCTGTTTGAAAAAAAAAGTTTGTCACTTTTTTGACAAGAGTGCATCTGCAATTCAATAATAACTTAACCAGTGATGGAAAGCACTGATCTTGGTCTAAATAAGGAAACTTATCTGTTGTTGCCTCAAAGTGATTTTCACTGTGTCATCTGTCATTTTCATTGCGAGATGATGCCTAAAACTGTGAGACTCATGGTGAAACTGTGAGAGTTGGCAAGTCTGCTGATGCCTGAAACTGTGAGATTTACGGTGAAATGGTGAGAGTTGGCAAGACTGCTGATGCCTGAAACTGTGAGACTCATGGTGAAACTGTGAGAGTTGGCAAGTCTGCTGTTAGCACCTCTAAGTTAGGCTGCAGTTGTACAGTATACTACTTGTGTGGTATGATGTTGACAACTTGTCGATGGCAAAGTTGCAGTCAGCACTGTCGTGGAGATTTGTTTGCTCAAGAGATTAAAGTAGAGATAACAACACTGGTTTCAGGTGGATAGCCCCGCAGAGGTGCAAAATAAGGGTACACGTCCTTCTAGAGACATGTGGGTTCCATCTACACATATATATGACCTCACAATAGGCATCATAGGGTGTTCACTGATCCCTTGCAATTTTCATACCAGGCATTCATTGACTTTCATCTGGTACATATTTGTTCTTTTCCAGTCCTACTTGAAATGCAGTATTTATTTCATTACAACTGATACCTTCAATGAAAAACTGGCCAGATGATCAATCTGAAGCGTTACTAGACAACTTAGCAAGAACAATGAAGCTGGATACTCAATAGCCATAAAAAGAAAAAATTTATTGGTGCTTCTTGTAAACGGAACTTAGCCCACCGCCTCTAGAGTGGTAGCCTATTGGTTATTAAAGGTGGTTTGATCCATGCTTTAGCGTAATTGCCTCTCTCCACCCAGGGGTTGAATGTGTGTCTGTGATGTAAATTGTCATGGGCACTCTATTAGAGCTGCTGCCCCACTGGAGGGATTGTCTCTGGTACCATTCTTGGTTGAGAAAGGGTTACGTGCTGCGCCTTTGATTAGTATTGCAAGATATTGGAGCAATAAAAACACAAATATTATGATTACTTGTTAAGGTGTGTTATTGGTCAGAAGAGAGTTTTACTATGTCAGTTGAATTTTGCATTTGTAGCTTTCTTGACATTTCATTAAGAGGATTTCTATCCATATAAACTAAGCGAGATTTTGTGACTTCTCAACCTATTAATTAACATTGTTTTCTGTTCTTATTGAATATCCCTAGACATTGAAACACTAAACCCGCTATTCAAACCAACACACAGTAGCGATGTTTCTTAATTGATTGCATTCTGCCGTGTACAATTTTGAATTTTGCATATGTTTCTTTCTCCCAGATGTGCAAGTTTAGCAATCTGAACTTATGGCCAGGGTTGTAGCTACAGTGGGCGGCACTGGGCAGCCTTGCCCAGCACTCCATATTCCCACCTGGCTGTCCAGGCAAGCTACGTCTCCACGCCCACCACAAATCTACCGAACGAGACATAAAACTAGCCCCAAATTTACTCCCTAAAGTAAAATAAGTAAAAATGGAAAATTAATGGCTGAAAAATGGGTAAGATGCCATGGGGTAGGGGCGAGGCGCTTTCACCAGATCAGACAATTACCCGGCACTCACATTTGGCTAGGTACAACCATGCTTATGGCATAATGAAAACAAAATGATCATTTTTCTCATTTCTAACGAATTTTATTCAAACATTATGGTATAACTTTTTTCACTGTTAAGAATGAATAGAAAGATTCACTGAAAACATATGCTGCTGACAGCTTTTAAATTAAATTTACAATCATTGTAAAGCAGAAAAAATATCAAAATTTTTAATAAAAATAAATAATTATCACAATTTTCTGGAAGAAAAATTGTTTTTTTTTATTGTTAATGTTTAAATCAAGGCTTTGTGATTATGCATTATGTATGATTGCAAACTGATACTTACTCTTGGGGATTTTTCTGTAAGCTTACAGTATGTAAAATTAGTATGCAAACCCTGCTCTTCATAAATCACGCATTTCTCCATTTGACTATGTGTGCCAATTGTACCCGCAATTTTCACACCTTGGTGATAATTGTACGCAAACATACAACCAAAATCAGACATCAACATCTGACAATTTTTCCTATACAATTTCAGCTATACTGCTCACAAATGACTTTTACTTTACTAATCATAAATTTACAAAACAAAGTTCATATTTTGTAGGCACCCACATAGAAAGACGGAACAACAGACAGATAGACAGATGGGCCGACAAACATACAACCATTTACAAATTGCACACTACTGTACGAAAAATGCAGTGGTTTTATATTGGAAAAGTCTTGAATGTTCTTGCTACTATACATGCCTAGACAGGAAGCGATTTGTTCTCAATATTGGGAGGGGGACATAACCCCATTTTCAAATAATTTACTGTATGAAAGTCAGTGGGTGATTTCTCAAATAGTGGGGGGACATGTCCTCCCCCCCACCCCCACAGGATCGCCACCCATGGGTCGAGACTGGATTGATAAATCCATATTTTGTTCATTCCCAAATCTGAAAGTTTCATCAAATTTTAATAAAATTTCATTTGATTTGCTTCTGTATGTACAGTAGTATAGTATAGGCAGAAACCCCTTGGGTGGGGGAAGGATGGATATATCTCCTACCTTACTTTTTGCAGATGCTCTCATCAATTTTCAGTTTTTAAAAGGTACATTTTGATTCAAGGGCCCTTCATCCCCCTTGCTTTTTCACACAAATCTATAGTACTGATGTTTATTATACAGTACTGTTAAGGTGAAAATGCAAGGAACATCAATACACAGGTGTAAAATTCCGAGGTGGGGGACTTAAAGAAATCTCTCAAGTCAAAAGAACAGCAGGCTAAAGTATGATGTTCCTCCTAATTTTCTCAAAGATAAGAGACCTCATCTTTGTGACATCTCTGAAGTATATCAAACATTTGTAAATAATATATCAACCTTTTCAGTATAAAAAATGTAATTCAAAAACTACACAAATGGTTGCATCATATTGCATCTTAGGATATTTCCCCTCCCTAATGCAAGACCATTTTCAAGACAAAGGTCTCAGCTGCTCATCTCCCCCTCCCCCACCCGCCCACCCACCAAGCTAAGAGCAGTTTGCTAAGCCTTGCTGTCAACAGTTGTTCATACTTTTCAAATTCATTTATCTCACACAGACAATAAGTTTAAGGTGAAAAACTACAACCTCTTCATAGGTATTTACCTACACTTGGCAAACAATTTGCACATGCATGTACTACAAAACTACAAAATTCATGAGATATTACAATATCTGAAACCAAGATACACTTATAAAAGATATTGAGATAATCGCTGCAAACGTGACCTCATTACAGATTAATATCATTTAGACTTCTCTAATTTTGAAATATATTGAAAATATTCTGGCAATTTTTTTGGTATCTGATATTAAAGATGACTCTCCTAAGTTAATAGAACAACTATTCAACACACTGTTGCATTAAAAGACAGTTGTAATGTTTTCTACATCAGGAGGACCCTTAAAGGTCATTTTGTTTTTAGTACACAGTACCATACTGAAAATCTACACACTGTAGCTTTAAAACCATGCTTACTTAATATCTAAAGTAACAGGCAATCCAAAGTAAGTTTGCTTGGTAATTTAACTTCCATGAAATAATGTTCTCAAGGGAAGAAATCCACCTCTTTGAGGCTCATGCATAATTTTTCTTTCAAATTTGCAAATGGCACAAAATTCATAACTTTGGTAAATACATTTATACTTATTTTGCAGAGGTAAAGCTCTTGCAAAAATTTCTTTGATAGGCTGAATGGTTCATTGTAACTGATAAAAGATATTTTCTGTAGGTACCATATTTTGATGCAACGTAGATGTCTAACCCTATACAACCCTGGCGTACGTCTGATATAGTGTTGCTAGTACAGGACAAGGTAGTTTGTTGTTGCTTGGCAAGTCTACCAATGAAACTCCTAGCCATATCCCTTCCCAAACTGAGAAAATGCGAATGATGGCCGACACTTGTGGTAATATCTATGGTTTCAATAAAACACACCTATTATGGAAAGGCTCTCAACTTGCTACCAGAGATGGAAATAAATGGGGAATATTCAGTATTGTTGAAATGCATGAAAATCATATTCTTGAGATAACTTTTGTGTTCTGTCACAGTTTTCAACGGAACAGTGTGACAAAATTCTTGGTCTTTCTTTTTACTTGATCACAAGGGTTCTCTGTGGTTAACCACAGACAATGGCAGTTGAGCACCTCAACTATTGAGATGCCTGCAGTATAGGCCTACTGGTAGGCTAGTAATCAGCAGTTAACAGATGTTGTGGAATATGTAATGAGATTGCAGGAAGTGCAACTCACAGGGCAATGGGAGCCCAACTTCAAAAATATTGGAGTTGCCCTTTCAGGGAGACATACAAGCAAATTTAGTCCTTCACATTCAGCTGTTTCATCTATTAGGGCGTTTTAAATCTTCAGAGAGTTGCCTAGTTAATCTAAGATAGTAGTCAGGTTGATTAGGAGTGTAATCTAGATAAGAAAAATTGCCGTATTTATACGGAATTGCTTGTTCTATTTGTGTTCCTTCATGCCATTCATTGAATGAAGTAATGGATATTATTGGTGGGTTGAGAGACATTGCTGTTTCGAAAGAACTCTTGTAATATGATCCATGATCCCTGCGTTTTGTGTTTATCCCATTCCATGGACGGACTCTTGTGTCGATGTAACCGGGGCCAACACTTGGAACAAACAGCAGGTCGCTTCTGCTGGCAAACTGTCGCAGAATCTTCCAGGAGGTCCAAGTTGAGCCGTAGGTAAATCTATTTGATGCGAAGTAGGTGTAAAACCCATCAAAGCCACCTCTCAATACCTCGGAACGATGTTTGCTCTCGACGAATAATGCTAAGAAGATTCCATCATACTTTGTCCCACGTAGAGATTTTGGTGATCCGTGACGAAATATGTTTGCCCAATAAGTTGCATTTAGTATGTAAGAGTCATAAAGGTAGAACACTGGGAGTGCTTCTTTGGCTTTCTTGGAGCCTTGATATTTGTAAAATGCGGGGTGACTGCCGTAACTATCCACGATATACTTCACATCATTGGCAAATGTCGATGCACTTCTGCCCTCATATGGCTCACTATGGAAGGCTACCTACACAAGACACAAACAAAACAAGAAAAAGACACTTTCATGACAGGAACAAAGATTCCCTCACTCCACACTGAATGAAATGTACTTGAAACAGACCATCTTGATCAAGAGTTGAAAAATTATCTCAAAAGTTGGCAAACCCCGAGTGAAGCCACTCGGATAATGTCCTGTAACCACTGACCAGCACAATGGAAGCAGTGTGACAGCATTCTGCAATAAAGCTAAACACAATAACCACATCGCTTTCAAGATTTTCTTTTTTTGTTTCTGCTTGGGTGATTCAAACTTTTTTCACTTGAGCTATGGGCACTTTCGTATCATGTCGCCACCTACAGTAGGATCTGAATGACGCTTTCCAATTGCCATCTGAAAATATCATTTGGGCTGTCTATCTTGGAAAATTTGAACTTGTAACCCATCTCCACCTTTCCTATTGGCTCTATGGTCCCATACAGTACCACCCAAGGCAGAACATTACCCAGCCAAAATTAGCACATATGCCATTTCAGGTGAATCACCAATTTGAAGGACAGTATGGTGATTCATGTTTAAGATTTTGCTGATTTAATTTTCACTTTTCGCAGCAAAGCCTGTCTGTGTGTTATCCCATACTAGAGAAATCACACTTGAGCATTCTCTGTGACTTACTCTTTGTGGATTATACCATTTACAGCTAAGATGGAAGGCCAACTTTGTAATCTCATAAAAGTGGAACTCAGCACATGCCACAGGTTAAATTAACATGCATGGGATGTTCAGGGGTTGTCTTCACCCATTCTCAAATCAATATGACTACACTTGAGCAATGATCACCTGTATCTATTACTCTAGCAAGGCTTCACAATTAACTAACATGCCATTAGCACATCATTTTAATTCCCTATGAGTAATAAATGACCTTTAGACCACTACATAGCTGCAACTGACATGAGTTGTCCTAGGTTAAGCTTCACCCTTTCTTATATACCCTTAACCTTCAGTATGACCAACATACACACTTTACCACAGCTTCAAACAATGTGGGATTCTTCAGGGTTACTGTATACCTCTCAAATCCTATCACTTTAATAAGCTTAGGACAATGATTATCTACTGTAAAACACAGACAACTACAAAGCTTTAACTAACAGGGGATGTTTTGGGGTACAGTAGTCTTCTTCTTTCCTCAAATCATTTTAATAACCGTAGGGCCTAGAGTAGAGAAATAAAAATCTATCATTGTAATGCATATTCACATTTAGTGAACAGAACTACCTACAGGTATAATATAATGGGGCAGTAAAAGTACAGTACACCCTTTTTGTGGTAAGTTGAATTCATTTTCATCACATTGCCCATGATAGTTTGACCACTGTTCACTTTAAAGTAGTGACACACTTTGGCTAATAGAGTTAATCTCAATACTGGAAATAATCAATATTTATATCTAAATGGAAGGTAGCTAATGGTAATATTGATATATACCAGGTTGTATGAGGTAATATGCATGTAAGGCATCAGAACCCAAACCTAGGTTTCCATGGTACTGTAACTTGTACCCAAAAGGTTTATTAGGCTTCTAACCTTTAGCTGATGTTCATGAGCAATGTCCATTATCTTGGTAACCAATCCATCTGATGGTATACCCTGTCCATCTGCCTTTCCAGGAGGATACCAAGACAACACTAAGACACCTGCACAGATATAACCAGCAAGAGTAGAAGTCATGAAAAAAGGCCAATAATCAAACACTGCTCATCTCACATGAAAAAACCTTGCTTGATATACATTCTTCAAATAATTAAAAGATTAGAAATCATAAGTATTTATCAGAAAATGTTAAATGAGAGCAGATCATTATAAAGCTGCCCCTTACTGCTTTGTCCCATCAATACATCACTGAATGGAACTGATAAACCCCCCTCCTCCCCTTTGTCCATAAATACACCGAATTTGACCAATACACATACACTCTATTTGGTCCAATCATTACTCTACTGAATTGGTCTTATATTATTCATCACCAAGGGTGAAATTTGCTAGGAGCCAGGAACTGATTGACTTAGGTTACCTGTCACTGAGCTCTTGTAAGAATTATCCAGGAGATACTTTTTCCTTCCTTACAGTAAGTATGTAGCTCCTGGAACAACTTGATTTCCTCACTATTGCATGCATGGTTGAAATCAGTGGCCATTTCCTGATAAACTTGGAGTGGCTCCTGGTTTCACCAAAAAACAGAGAAACAGGAGACTCTCTCCTGATGCAATTAAACTTAAGTTCACCTTTGCCCTTAGGTCACCTTACAGATAGCTAAAACTTTTCCTTAAGTCTATAGAATTTCAAGAACATGCTTTATATTTCATATAGCTAACTCTCATCTTCATAGCTTTTTCCATTGTTGAGATATAAATTGTATTTATAACTTCATTTGAAATACTTTAGTTGAATGTGTAAAAATTTGTGTGGTTCTTCTTGTACAACTCATGAATGCACATTGACTGTTTTTGTTTCCTTTTGAAATAAAAATGCTTACATGACCTCAGACAAATTATAGAATAGAATAAAGGGAAGGCTTTTACAAAGTGAAGTCTTTTCTTTTACCTATTCAGTGATTACATTTTGACACATAGTGCAGTGTCTTTGGGAAACAAACAAAGAAAAACAAAGACTGTAACAACCAGAGTACAAAAGTGACTTAACAAATTACTGCCTCATGTACCACTTTTAATTGAGTGCAAAACTTCAACATTTTATATCTCAGCACAGAAGTAAAAATGAAAATTGGATCACAGGAGTTTTTTTCCCCCCAGTGTTACATTTTATTTATTTGAATTTTTTAGACTTTAAAGTGTACCTTAAATCTAAAATTTCAAAAATATATGTTTAATACAAAACTTGAAAAAATATCCGAATTGTCCCACTCCCATCTTTACAGCACATTGCTGAATTGAGATATAAAATGCTGAAGCTTATTCATTCAATTTTGAATGGAAGATTGTGCAATAATTTTTAATATCATTCTTGTACTACTGTGCTCAAATTACTGTTGATGTTTTTCTTTGGTATTATGAAAACCACTGCACCTTGTGCAGAATGTAAACACTACCTTACTATTATTATACACTGTAGGATGACTTGGCTTTATAAGCCCTTTCCATACTGTACATCATGCTTTACAAGGAAACAGTAACTGATTCAAGGTCATGTAAACATCTCAATTTCAAAAGGAAACAAAAGCAGGTAATGTGAGTTGTACAAAAAGGACATTGCAACTTATTTCAGAATTTACTATTTCAAATTACTGTAGCCTATGTGAATACTGCAAATTTCAATATTTTACATCTCAGTAATGGAGTAAGCTATGAAAGTGGGACATGGATGAATAAAATTCATTTTTCAACCTCTAAAATATATATTCTTGCAATTCCAGACTTTAGGTCCACACTTAAACTGATACACAGGATCTCACCTATGCCAGCGAATCTCATCTGTTTCATGTGTTCTCCAATAATGTCATCATCACTCGAACTATAGCATCCAAGTTGAGGATAAAAGTTGGAACCAACATCATGAGGTGGACTATGGATACCTGTCACCCACTTTTTGGCAACATTTTTGTTCCAGTGAGGAATATATTCATGATTCCAGTGATAATACTTGCCATCGTGGTCTGGGTTACCATACCATGGGTAATAAAAAGCATGTAGGTTGTAGTTAGGCGAAATATCACTCCAAATTCTTGTATCTTTTTTAACATCTTCCCTCAGATAAGATGTAACTGTGAAATTTCTTTTTGGTATCTTTTCACTTTTAATCAATTTCTTCTTCCTTGGAAATTTTAGTTTTGTCATATTCTGTAAATTACTTTTCATGTCATTGATAAACTTTTTCCTTCTTTCTGCTTTTTCATCAACATTCATACCATCATTACGTTCCTTCATCCTGTTTTCCCTTTGTTGTTTGCCATAATCATCACTTCTTTTATCATTATCACTTCTTTCCATCAACGATTTTTCCCTTTCAAATGGTTCAAGCAATGACATAGAGCCTCCCAACTCAACTACCCGTGTGATGACAACAATAGCTGATATGCATCCTAAAAGGAATAAAGTCACTGTAAATGCTGCAATACAACGCAACGACCTGAATCTCCGAGGGATCATTTTCTGTTTTGATCACTGCAAAGCTGTTGGAAAAGCAGACAATTGTGTTACTTGATCGAGAGATTGTAATAGAATATCAAAAGATGAGTTAGAGTTAGAGTTAGATGAGGTTTTGCGGCCCAGTTTCTAACCATTTGGTTTTAAGTCAAGCCGGCCACGGCTTTTTTTCCAGTTGTGGCTCACTGTGGCTCATCAAAAGATGAGACCAGCTAGATGAACTGTACAACCCAATTACAGTACAGGCAATTCATGCAAGTTTTTTTTTTTTCCTGATTGTTTTCAACTTAACATCTAGGCCTATACTATAAGATTCACACCTCAAATGAATTTAAGAAAACTCCAAACAGGACCTTTGATGATAACCAGTACTTTGAATTCCAAGCTTTGCATTTTAAGTGAATAATCCAGACCTAAATTTATGTTTGGTAATTTTAATAGGGGGAGGATCTCAATCTAAGCATTCTGGTGTCCAGAGCTTTCATTCTACTATGGTGTTCAGTTTCCCAGATATTATACAGTACAGTTAGCTTGCAACTGAAGTTATATTTATAGTCTATGGTGCCAAAAAGTGAACTTGAGAAGCATCTTCCATATTAAACTAACACCTACAGTACAAAAATTAACATTACAAAATCTACAATGAACCTTCCATTTTACACTAAGTTTGATGCATTTGTGCTATGAATACATCCTGGGTATTGAAATTATGTAAACTCAACATGTCCTTCAGATGAAAAGTAACCCAATCCAAATCAATATCAAAACAATGGATTGAAAAACAAAGGAATGCAAAACATTTCTCATCAATGTGAACTCATGACATAACACTAACTATTTGCTCAAAGTTTACATTTGGTTGAAAAATGTAAACTTCAGCTTCTGGTATCTCCAAAACTGAACATGCTGTAGCAATTCAACTTCCATTGAATTACTACAGTAGCTGATTTCCAGTAATTCCTCTTCAACACATCCAAAATAAATGTGTGTCTAGATTATTGTTTAACAAGGAGCAATTTCGCACATAGCATAAAAACTGGCCTGAACAGTCACCTACAAACCACTTTCAGCATTTCCACACAATGAATGCAATTAAAACAGTTCAGCTACTGTTTTAATTGCAGTTCCGGCATCTCGGAATGACGTAAACGGTAAAGTGTAGTGATGCCTTGTAATGGCGTTGCTACCTGACATAGCCACCTGATGTTGCCATGTTATTACGAAAGGCTGAACTATCCAATGGGAGAACCAGATACTTAATGTAATGCTTCCATCTTTGGTGGTTGACCATGACTTTGTGGAGGGGAGCTATTTGCCGAAAAATGTTCCAATTTTGGCGCAAATGAATCATCATACTACTCAACTGATAGAAAAACATGTTTTGAACATTCGTGTGTATTAAAAAGAGGTTAAACTAAGAATAAGGCATGAAAATTGTGTGATTCTGCAAGGAAAATTGGTGCCGATTGCCTAAGAAGTGTCCTACCTTCTTATCTTTATATATAGTACAGGTATAACGCTAGGACTGCCTGTGGGCCTAGGGACACCAAATGCCTTACAATACTTACGGTTAGGATGGCGTCACAGGATTGCATGTATTTGACAAAGCAATTGTGGTTGCTGTTAGTCTTACCATTTAGTAGAATGTCTCCATTCGAGGTCGCAGCTCTTTGGTGCAGTTTCAGATTCAATCCGGTGTTGTGTCGAGATACTACAGAACAGTAGCCTTCACGGAGTTCACGCAGAAGTCACATTCTTCGGGATCATCAAGTGTCGTCAATACTTAACGCGGTATGTACTAATTCCGCGATATACTCATCCGGTAGTATACCACTAATTCTTACTCCATCGACTTACAACTTAAGGTAGCATACCTTCAAACAATCCTCCTTAGACTTGCACAATAAATCCCAATAGTAACTCAGTAAAACTGTAGATTGAAGATTTCGCCCAGGTGCAGGCTGTACCCCTCACAGGCCTTATCACTCTTGAGACTCATTCAAAGCTTTTTGAATTGGTACAAGATATCAGTGGTGGATTCAAGGGGGAAGGAGGTAGCAGGTGCAACAAGCGTGCCCTATTAGCCATAAAGCGTGAAAAAAGTTCAGACAAGAAAATGCTTCAAAATGTGTCAAATATAGCATTTTACATCTCAGCCCTCTTCCAAAAGCAAAAATTTTCCAAAGGGGTAAGTGGCATCCCCTTAGAACCCTCATCCAGGACAGCGATCAATCAAACCTTGCCCCCCTATTGAAAATTCACCTGGATACGCCCCTGCTTATCCCTCGTATGAAAACTAATTAGAAGGTCTTTCACACTGATTCCAACTTTGTGTACCATGACCTTTGAAATTTTGAGCTTAGCTAGTATTGTGCAGAGCGATGCCCCTGTGAAATCATTTGCGGCAAAACATACATACCATAACAATTTTAAGGGCAAAGGAGGGCAATAGCCCCACATGATAACGGATGCCCTGTAATCCAGACCCCAAACAAAACCCAAATTAACCGACCTAGTACCTTACAAAGCCCGGCGCAATCAGATTCTGCCACAGTCACAATAAAACTTTTCAATGTAAATCTTGAAGTTGACTGAGGTGGAGTTGACAACCCACGCAGGCAGACTGTTTCATTTATTGACCACTCTATGAGAGAAGTTGAACTTTCTAATGTCGAGCCTAGCAAAACACTTCACAAGTTTCTTACAATGGCCTCGAACACGGGAATTAGCACAAACCATTAAGTGGTCACAATTAGACAGATAATTCTCACCAAAAAGAAACTTGAAAACTTGCAGCATATCCCCCCTAATTCTTCTTAATTC
>WURT03485704.1:1732-21951 GCA_009936505.3 Holothuria glaberrima | reverse complement strand
TCTACCACAAACACATCACAAATTGAACACATCTCTTCATTAACATGGTCTAATCGGTCCCCCAAAATGTTTTTCTAAGGTGTTAAATTCGTAGGGTAACCTCCTCCGCCGGGATTCCCCTTGAATTAGTGGTGTGCTACCTTTACTGGTATTTTGTTGCCGATTAAGATTAGGTGGGGCTCTTGTTGTATTCCTCTACAGTTTTTGACGTATAGGACCTGCGATTTTGTGCGTTGAGTATAATCCTCCAGTCGTTGCAACAGATTTCTAGTTGAGTGATGTATGTTTGTAGTCGGTGTTTTGCTATGTCTATTCGGGCTGAACTAGTTCAGTCACTTCGTCTAGCTGGACCAAGTGACTACGTCGTAGGCGAATCGTGACAGTTTGAGAGCTGGTTTTCTTCTGAGGTTGAGGGATGTCTGCTACGTACATAATAAATAATATTGGGCTGATGGTGCTTCCTTGTGGTGTTCCTGTGGTGATGTTGTGTGGTGCTGCGTAGTAAAAGACCCTCATGATGACAGATTCGGTTGAGTGTTTTTTCAGCGTCAAAAAACGGTTTTTTGTTTTTTCTTCTTAGTTGATAATATATGCTGTAGTTTTCGGAATAGTTTGTCTTTGGTATTTGTTTTTCTTAAAACCGCTTGGGATGGGTGTTATGTTTTTCAAGGTAGTCGTTTGGCAAAAATGTACAAATGTCAGCATACACTCTCTAATCTCCCTCTTAATAGAAGTATCGTTTGTACCTGGAGCACATATTGTTGGTGGGTAAATGTTGCGGGCATATGTGCTAGCTAAAGTGGATAACGAATAGGCGTCCAACTTGTACTGCAGTACAGGCATGATTTGCTTTGTTTATGTCTTCTCGATGTACAATGAAAAAGTACAGACATGAGTTTAATTTCATTCAAGCAACGTTGTAAAATGTGGTTCAGCGTCGTCGTAGGTTTATATAAATGTGTGCATATACGTCCGTAGCCAGAAATGAAGGGACTTTCTAAGTTCCAGGTGCGATAATAATTTAGGAAAGTAAATTGAAATCAATCCCAAGTATTGGACTAGCCCTAATAAACAAGGGAAAGAACAGAAGAAATAAATTCAGATGGAAAATTAAGTCACAACCAGGACTCGAACCCGGGTCTGTCTCATACAAGGCGTCCACCTAAACTATTCGGCCATCGCGAAACCTATGGTTTAAGACGTAGACCAAGGTACAAGTACCTCCGCACTAAATTTCCTCTCCTGTTACCATGGTAAAAAGCATCACAACTTCAAATAAAATATAAAAAACAGAAGTCCAGTGTAGCACTAAAACTTTTATTCTCAAATTTTCGGACACAAAGAGTTCTTCTTCAGGCAACGTTAAGCATGTTACGTAGTTTCTGCTGTTAAGCCGTTTGCATGTTATTTAGTAAGTTAGGAAGTTATTTTTAGCAGGTTAGTTCTATTTTGTTATCGTTATGTGCTTTCGAGGGCAGTCGGGGAGTGTTCATTTTGTCACAGAACAGCTCCTTTTTTGTCAGTCACCGTTCCTTTTATTCTTTCGTCTATGTTCCTCTATGAAATCTCAACTATCTAACTACACAATGCTTATTGCATATTATTGCAAATTGCATATTGTAATGAGTGATTTCCATAATTTGAGTTTTACATGTATAAAAATTGGTTTTTTTCAGTCACATAAAAATTAAATTGGCTTTTCCTTACTTCTAAAAGACTAGCAATCACGAGATTTGAAGTCACGCCTTCCTCCCATATCACCTGTCTGACTGGCTAGTTTTACCCACAAACACGCGAGAGTGAGTGTTCTTCTCCACATAAAAAATAATCTTAACAAGCACCTAAGAATTGCCTGCTGTTAGCTCCGTGTTATGATCACATGACTTTTATTTGGAACCCCAAAAATAACCCTACAGAAGATCAGTCTTTAAAGCCCTCACATGAAGACGTAAACTTCTATTAAAACAACGTTGTTTAGCACTTTTCAAACTACCAATCTGCAAATCCTGAGCAACTTTAAACCAAACCCAAAACCGTGAAAAGATTTAATTTCACAAAACATCTCAGAAAATAGCTATTTTAAAAGACTTTTACTCCGGCAATAATTTATGTCTTCCAGCTCCAGACTGGAGCTGGAGCTCCAGCTCCACACTTAAAAGTGTGGAGGGCAAATGGAGGGCAAAAGAAAATGTTGGAGGCAAGTAAACTTTCTCGCTAATCGAGCGCGAAGCGCGAGCTTTGGCGGGTGGATCCCTTGTTGGGGGTTTCAGGGGGCAAAGCCCCTGGAAGCTCTTAGGTTTTAGCGTATCTCTGGGTGAAAAATCAAGTCTAGGGCTTGGTATTTTTTGGTTCATAATGCGTCATCAAATGCAAAGATTGCAAATAATTTTAGTGCAGTAGGCTATTCTATCCGTCAATCCACTATATTTTTAAGCGGATGGGGTCCAGGACCCCGCCTCAGTGCTCCTGGTGTGGGTCCAGGGGGAGAAGTCCCGGAAGCTCTGAGGTTTTAGCTTATCTCTGTGTCAGGATACTACCCTGTGATCTGATTGGGAAGGGAAACTTGTCGGAAACTGTGGGGGCAAGGCAAAAATCTGAGAAAACAAATGCTCCCTCATCCCCCCCCCCCCCCACGTAACGCCGCCACTGTGATCAGCTCCCTGGTTGACCAAATGTGAGCCTAATCCGTGCAGAATTGGCGAAATGCCAGCCAATTAGACACTGAGGGAAAATCGACAGGCATTTGGCAGCCGTGAACGAAACCTTCGTTGGATGTTACTCTGTTTTCTCTAGTTGCCAAGGGCCCAAACTACTTAAAATCCAAGATGTGCCTAAAATCCTCCGTCACTAAAGATTGATTAAAGGGTAATCTATATACCAGTATGAATCAGTGGATGAGCTAAGCAGGGGCTTAAATGCATGAATTCGCACGGGGGATATGAACTATTTTGGGACAAACTTCATTCTTGGAGACCGACTCCCATTGACATAGTTGTACGCAGTGACATACGCAGAATTTCTCTCGGGGGGGGGCGGGGGGTATGCAGTAGGTTATGTGATGGCCGGCCTTAGGAGGGGTCTAACGGGTTGAAACTGTTGAAAAATCAGGAGTCCTTACCTGCATTCTGGTGCCACATATGCTACCTTTAGAAGAAAAATTTGTGTTACAAAATTTGCGTATTTTAGAAACTAAAAAAGGGCAACAGTGATCGTCGGCCTGGGGCAGGGGTCTTAGAGGAGGTGCCCCCCTCCTTACGGAAAAAAATTTTAAAAAATTTGGCGTCCTTACATGCAATCTGGTGCAACAAGTGCTACCTTTTGAAGTAAAATTTGTGTTTCGAAATTACGTATTTTTAGGATCTAAAAAAAAAATTGGCATCCGTAAGGGGGCCATGGCCAAGTGGCACCCTTGCGTACGCCACTGGTTGAACGATCCGAATTTTCTAGATAATTACAATTTACAGGACGGTAGTAATTATCATAGCAGTACGGGATACCTTCCAATTGGGTGGCAGAAAATTTTTGCCCAAATTCACAAAGTTGTCCGAAATTCGTTGCAGTTCAGGTGCATAAAATAGACCATTAAAGCACCACATGCGCGCGAAGCGTGCGAAAATCTTCGGGAATCTTCGGGAACTCAGTAGAAAATTCGGGCAATCTTTGCAGTTTCACTTCATCTCTGCCGGAATGTCAATTTGAGTAAGGCATCAAATGTAGTTCATGTCCCGTCTACTGTTTCATGTCTTGTCTACTGTTACAAAGGCATAGTAAACTGGATTTTCGGCGATCAGACACCGACTTTTGATTTTCACCGGGAGTGTCTTTCTTTTTCTTTCTTTAATTATTTTTAACCTCTTTTTTCTTTCTTTCTCTTTCTTATTTATTTCTTCCTCTCTTTCCTTTTGCTTTTCTTTTTTCTTATCTTTCTTTCTTGTTCATTTTTTCTCATGTCATTATCCTAATCTTTTCTCTTTTTTCCTGTTACTTTTCATTTTTCTCTCTTTCTTTCCTTGTTCGTTTTATGTCTTCTTTTTCACTATCGCATCCAATTGATAAACAACTTAGTACTCAACACGATCTGATAAGTAAAAATTAAGGGTCAATTTTATTGACATTCCTGCTAATGTTTATTATTTTTCTTATTATTTCATGAATATAATGGCAGTTTTATTTCTTTTCATCACACTTTAAACAAGTTGCTCGTAAAGTACACGTAGGCAAAGCTAAAAGCAATACACAAAAATGGAGGTGACAGGGCTGATGCCATTCATGACGTTTTATATCATGGATCCCAGACGCAACAATTCAGGCGTCAAGGCAGCTATGTCATCTATCTACTAGGCGACTGCAAAGATCTCTGACCGTACTCCTGACCGTCCTTCAAGTTTTACATAACAATATCATTGTTTTTACAATTAAGATCCACTACACGTCTCAAATACTACCCTTACTTTTAACTCTAGATTTGAAAATTTCCATATGAGACGAAGAACACCACAGGAAGGGTGGGGACGGACCAAAAGTATAAAATAACCTTCAACTCAACCAACTGAAATTCTATTCCTATCTTTTTTCTTATCTTAAAACCAATGAAACACTTGCATGCATGGGGATGCGAACATACATTGTATGACATTTACAACAATCTTTGGCTGGGTAAGTTTATGAATGATGTAAAACCATTTTCTTGTGACATTTGATAAATGTCCTACAATGTCTTAACACGTTTCTCAGAGTCACATGATGAGATGCAAAGTATACACATTGCTGCGACTTGTGTTATTAAGTAAAAACTTTACTCATCTTATCAGCCCAAGATGGCTTTCAAAAGCCTGTTAAGATAGTCAGTGGAAGTAAATAGAGTATTATAAGGGCCTCTTCTGTTCGAAGCCCCCATGGTGCCAATCGGATACCGTTAACTTGGCTCTCTGAAGATCTGAGGAGTGTTTAATTTTTGAAAATTGAAATTGAAAAAAATTGAAAATTGAAAATGATCCGTTTCCGAGTATTGAAAACAATCCAACCTAACAAAGCTCGTTTGCTGAAGAGGCAACTTAAAACAGAGCAGACACGTATCCAAAGTAACAACGATATGTAGGCCTATGAAGAAATGTTAAACATGTTGTTAGTCAGTACAAGAAAATGAATTATTGAATGAGTTTTTACATGTAGATTTAGGCTTAAAGGTGTGCGTAATCCATGCCGGTAGCATATGTCATCAATTATTGTAAACTGAAATACACCCTTAACATAGATGTAATTTAGATATCACAGTTAAGTAAAGTCTTTTTTTTTTATCAAGTTCTATCTCCAAGTAAGGAAAATTTCAATGGTGGTGCCAGGATTTGCTCAACGGGGAGGGAGGGGGCATGCTCACCGGCTGGATGGGGCAGCAACCAGAACTGCAGAAGCTCAGACAAATGCGACAGGGTTGCCGAGAGGTGACGTAAACAAACCCTTTTAAGCGCCGAAAAATGTGGGTATTGATTAGAGAAAATATGACAAATGCAAACTTTTTAAAGACAACTTGAAAATGTTTGGATTGCTTGGGAAATGTTTGAAAAATATGAGTTATTACTTAACAAAAATTATAAGCTTTTGGTTTTTATTGAAGGAGCTAGCTTTTTTTGGCCGGGGGAATGAAGAAGACCGTTGAGAAAACTGGTCGCCCTAGAGGATTCCATGCTTTTTCGCACCCATTAAGTCTCCAGAGTCCCGACTAAATTTTAGGATCTCCCTGACAGGTAGTCCAGCTTTTCAGGATATCAGTAGCCATGACTCCCATCCCCTTCCCAAATTGCCTTCTTCCCACTGGCAATTTCTGAAGTTTTTTATATTCAAAAGCTGAAGTTTAAATTGTCCTTTCATACAATTCTTTAATTTTTTCTTTTAATATCGAGTTTTGGTTAGGGTGGTTCCCTGTTACCGAAATTTATCTAAAATTGGCTGCATATAACAAAGAAATACCGTACTCTGTGTATATGGGTGTTTATTGTGACTGTTAATGAACCTTACATAACAGCGAAATCAATCATAGGTAATAATGCCGTAAATACCAGCAAACCGACAATCATGCAGCTGGTTTGAACAAGAAGGGAGCTGTTAGACACAAGAGGAGTTACACCTTCTTGGTTCGGTGTAACACCTTCCTGCTTGGTTTTAACCCCTCCCTCCTTGGTTGTAACACCTCCTTGCTCGGGTGTGACACCTCCCTGGTTATACAACCCAGTATTACACAGGTTACCGTTACAGAAACAGGCTTGGAATCCTTGTATATTAGAGCAGAAAGTATCCTCTATGCCATCTATTGAATCTAGGGTCTATGATGGCAAGTTGTGATCGGGAGTAGCAGCCACTTATAACACCATTCTCGCATCCACCAATCCTTACTGTCACTCTGTACTGCCCAGGATCTATCATCAAAAGGAAAGCCTCATCTTGGTAATCGATGAAGATACAATTGGGTTCATGGCAATCGATACTGTTTGTCATATATTTACCTGTGCATCGTTTTCATCATGGGAGGAAACTTTGTGAATATGTGTTTGGTATGTTTCGCATACTATTTTCGTGACGTTCAAAGAGGTTGAACATGACTCATAACAATATTTATTCGCTATCTATAATGTCTTACTTGTAGAATGCAATTCTCATAAAAGTTGATACCCCCCCCTTATAGTAATTGCTAAAAATGAAATAAAAATATTACCTTGAGTATTAGACTGTTATTGATAAGTCAGAAAGGATCAAACATATACTTTGAAAAATAAAGTCATTGCTTAATTTGAAAAATTGAAATGTGCAGTCGTCACTACACGATCTTTTTGTAAGAGGGCATTAAATGAACGTATGGTCCACTCATAACTTTTCTCTTCTGAGCTATGATCTATCAGAATATCTGAATATAGAAAAAACATTATGGTAAACAGTGGGCATTTACTACAGTTTGATGGCTTTGCACCAAACCCCGTTTTAGGGTAACGTACCTGTAGCTTAGAATGTAGAGTAATCGTAAGAGTCTGATGTAGGAAGACAAGTTTCAATGAATCTTGTATTCTCAGCCTCCACATAGTTGCATGCTGAACGAAGACCCGAATCGAAGGCTGCGCAGTCCAACTCTGTGATAATAACACATTGTAAAGCTGCATCTGTATATGTGTAAAGAAAGTTTACAAGTAGGCTATTGTTTCTTTTGAATATATTCCGACAAAAAAGAAAAGTGGAAACGAAAAGTTACTAAGTAGTCAAGTATTGGTTTTTTACACAATTGGTTAATTAAGATATAATTGTCAGTGCAAGTTTGTTTTTGATGATCTACCAAAAATCCACACCAATAAAAATGTATGTGATGGGTTTTGAAGTCATGCATGGTCATCGACCTCACGGCCGTGTGGGACACTCACTTTGGTCCATGGATAACGCCCAAATTAAGTACCCAACACGTAGTGAGTACTCGTGGCGAAACCACCTCGGCGATATTTTCAGATTCCACGGATAACAGCCTGTGGTCATGTACATTATACAATAACAATAATTTCTTAACAAATTGTAAGAAAATAGCCTTCGTTTGTGAAGGATAGTAGAGGTAGGGGAGACTGACAAATGAGTCCACAACGTAATACAACCAAAGGTGATGGGACCACATCGTAGTATTGATATAAGAGCCGAACACGTGGGAAACTAATGAATGAAGATCTTTTCGGTGGGGTCTGACAAACTGACTTAAGTCTTCTTTACAACTATACCTTTTTTACTTTGGGGGGGGGGGCTGTGTATTTATGTTTGAGCTATTTTCCCTGTTCTGATACTTCCCGCAGTCAGGTGAATTCTTAAACTTTCAGATGCTAGAAAGAAGCTTTAAGCCTCGGTCACTCTACAGCAAATTCGGATCGGAGCACGATCCGATTTTAAATCGGTCCGATAAATCGTTATCGGAGACTAGGTCACACTAGCACGATTTTGGCAGCGATAAATAACAGTGCCCCTCGACTTGCTTGTGACGTCATCCGGGACTTGGATTTGGCAGGAGAAAGGCATTTTGCTGGTATGTAGTTGCATGCAACTCCTCGATATGTGAAATAAGAAAACTTGCCTTATTTTTTCAATTATACTAGCAGTGTTGTTAACCTTAAATTTTTATCGTACCAAGTACCAAAAGATTTCTCCTGTAAGAAAACTTACGAACAGGAGTAAGTAACCTTACTTACTCCTGTAACTGTAAGTTTACCTTGTTGCTTTTGAAGGTATACGATGCTGAAAAGTACAGTTTCGATCGATTATCTCGGGGTAACCTTGCTGTTATTGAAGTTATATATATATATATATATTGTAATAGCTTTGAAAAATATTTGACGTTAACCACGACCAAAACTTGTTTTTGTTGTATCGTTTAGCCTAGCCGAAGACTTTAAAAATGGAACCTACTGTCATTGTGCTTGGTGCTCAGCAAAAGCAATGGAGTAGGGAAAAAAGCCGGTGAGCCACAACTGGGAAAAGGCCACGGCCGGCTCGACTTAAACTAATTGGTTAGAAACTGGGCCGTAAAAGGTCATCTAACTAACTAACTAACTAACTAACTAACTTACTAACTAACGTATGTATATGACCATTAGCGGCTCGCCATAGGGGCATTGGAGAGGGCACCCCCAAAAAAACTTTGCAAAGCATGGTCTTCAAAATCTTCCAAAAAAAAAATGTAATTCGGGATGGTTTAAACAAAAAGTATTTCTAAATTTAGACGAAATCATCTCTATCTCTCAAATATGAAAATATGACATATTATTTGTGAAGTGTATATTACTATTGCAATTTTCACCATAATTTTCAAGTATGTATTTTGTAATTATTTCAAGATTTGACCTAAATTTACTGGGTCATTCGACCCAGAATTCGGTTAAGTAAATTAATATTATTTGAGTCGTCATGATTTCATTTTTTCGGGCTGGTATTTATATAGCTTCTCTAATGGAGGATTTCAGTTTGTGATAAAGAAAAATGATAAAATGTCATACTGTCTAAACAGGATAGCCATCGTCAGTTGGCACGCGGAGTGCTAAGAAATTGCCTTTGCTAAAATGTCTCCTAAGACCATTGCCGGAACGTAAGTTGTAAGTTGGTCCAGGACATTTGTTTTATTCTATTTTCATAGGTCCAAAAGGTCGAATATGGAAACGTTTATTTAATTGGTAAAATCAGGCTGCAGCCTTAACCACCGATGATCGCGAAAGTCGCTAATTAGTCCTCTAAAGCCGTACATGCCAGGCGTGTGTGAGGATTAATTTAAAATGCGAGAATTTTTTAATTCGAAGCTGTATCAGTGTCTGATCAAAAATGACTTGGTTGAAAGTTCTGAAGTTACGACCAGTCAGCGTTCAATTTAATACAGTAGAAGCAGTGCACAGAATAACTAACTGACTAGGAGGGGCAAAAGTCGTGTTTTCCAGGAAGTTTAACCGAGTTGCCAGGATACCTCCGGCGAGGCAATTCGTGAATGTTACTTAAATTACACTTGAAATTCAATTTATTATGATTTTATCTACCGTACCATTTCCCCGGTACAGGCTTATTGCCGCTCCTGGTACTACACCTCACCGGTTGCACAACCATTGCGGGCATTGTAAAGCATGTCTTTACACATAAACCAAACTCATGGAAAACTAAGCGAGACTTACCTCGTTCGCACCGTATCCTTTTCGGTGGATTGCATGTGCAGTGGCGCCGCCAGACTTTGGAGACTGGGGGGGGGGGCACCCCCGATGATGCCATGTTTGCGTAAATTGCACCCTTTTTTATGTGCCCTTCGTTTGTGTACAGCGGTGGGGATCCTTCCTTTGTCACTACATAAAGGTGCCGTCCTGGGGGAGGGGTCCAAGGGGAAATTTTGTGAATTTAAGGTTGATTAGATGCAAAATGGTGCTATCTTTGGGATATTTTTGGAGCTGATCATATAAGGCTGGAAAGTGTCCATTATTAAGTGAATTCTAATTTTTGGTTAGGTGAAAGAGGAGACTATGCTGTCTGAGAGAAGAACACGTTGTTAACAAACCTCTTAAAGCCCCCTCCCCCCTTTTTGACCCCCCCCCCCTTTTGACTACTACTTCAAAATACGTACGTGGAGTCCACAGAAACATTCTTTGACTATTACCCAAAGTTTCCTTTGCTTGATTTTGCAGTATAAAATAGTATATGAGGCTGGCAGATACCTGTATAGGCCGGAAGCTCAGGATCGATTTCATACCGTAAATGGGGCAATGACATAATGCTTACAGTAGCGTTCCAACGTGTTGCAATGCAGTATGTTGTGTGATCGCCGACCTGGGGGAGGAGTCTAAGAGGAGGGGTGTCGCCCTCCCCTTTGAAAATTTTTGAAAAATTCGGGTGTCCTTACATGCAATCTGGTGTCACATATGCTACCTTTTCAAGTAGAATTTTCTATTAAAATTTTGTTGTCACTTTTAGGTACTAAAAACAACCCGGCATCAGTTAGGTGGCCTATGGTTCAATGGTCCCTAAATACAAGATGAATATCTCCTTTTTAAACTGTTGTGATCAAAATAGTACCGGGTACCATGTATTATTACCTTCATAATGCAGAGATGGAATGCAAACCGTGACGCATGCGCGCGAAGCGTGCCAAAAATTTTCGTTAAATAAGATTTCCATGACAAAACCTGCCTTTTGAATCTGCATCGAGACACTTTCAATTGCCAAAATAACAAATATGGCACAAACAACCCAGTTTTTACCTGGTAATTCGTAAACAGCTTTGGACTTTTGCTGCTGTGGTTTTCTGGGAAAATTCTGATAGTTTGAGAAACTTATGTGATAGAATACTATTACAATAGATTAATCACTCGGTCGAAACACAACTCACCCTACCCCCTACAGAAATCTATAGCTTAAACGCCTTTTGGAATCGTTTTAAAATTTTCAGACTTTTCTGATTGGGGGCACGCCCCCACCCCCCCCCCCCCGTGCCGGCGCCACTGGCATTTGTAAGACCCTCTCTTGAGTGGGTTTAAAATTAAAGAACTGATTAACTTTTCAATGCGAAGATTAAAGAAATTAAGTGCCTTCAAACCAATGTTATTCGGCGCTCTTCGCGCGCTCTTTCCTAGTAGCTTGTTTGTTCTTATGACTGCCAAGGCCCATTATTAGCAAAACGTTCTCCACCTCTGTTTTAAAGTATACCATTCCAGCTGACTTAAAATGAACGCACCAAACAGTCAGGCAAAGCTGTAGTGAGACATCTGACTAGTGGCCAATTTGTATAGGGGATGACTTGTCGTTCTGAGTAGGGGGAATTGACCTTCCCTTTTGAAAAATTATGTTTCGGAAAAGTTCTGAAATCCAAAAAGTGCTATCATTTCTTCGCTGTGGAGTGTCAACATGCTTGAAATTTTCGTTTTTTAAATAAAATAATCCAGGAAATCAATATTTTATGGCTTCTTGGTAAAGCTGAAACCTATTGTGACACAATGAGAGAAATAAAAAAATATTTAAAGGCGGAGCTCTTTTTATACATGTTCCCCCTGTCGTTTGCTCCGCCCCAATGGAGTAGTGATTGGCTGATCACCTGATATGGTTGAAATTATTATTAAAGATAGATCAAGACTCACTGCCTGAGATGATTTTTGAAGAGCTTTTGAAAACTATATGGGGCATTTTTGTAATACATAATAATAATCATACTCCTGTTGTCCTATCCGGAGCGGACCATTGATATTGCCAGTAAGGGGGGTTGATTTTGCCCCCAACAAAATTTCTTAGAGCCGCCCATGTATATGATGGCCGGGTAACAATTACGAGTCCGATTGTATAGTAATTGAGTAGGCTGTATATTGGAAAGCGTCAATAGCTTATCAAAAGTGTGCGTGTGAGTGTGTGTGGGGGGTGGGGGCATAAGAAAATAATTCAAGCGCAAATCGCTTGGCCTAGCAACTAAGAAAAATGGATTTCAGAATATCTGAGCATTTTTTCACCATTTTAATCCATTGGCTGTTCCTTGACGTTTTGAGTTCTATTTCATTGAATTTGCTATTTTGTAAGCTACGGAATCTAACATGTTATAATCTGTTTATGCTCGCGTTCTAGAAAAATGGGAGGGTGGCAAACTATATGATATCCTCTCCACTTTCAAAAGTTAGGGGAGGGACTGTCCCACCTGTTTGGGCCCATGTATTGGGTTAGAGGTATATAGTTTCTTTTGTAGATACTTTCTTTTCTAGTTACTATCTTTAGCGAGTTTAGTGGACTACACATTGGCTGACATTTACCACGCGTGCTTGTTATGAGAACATGATCACAGCGTGTGACGCATACACACACATACACAGACACACACATATATATACACGCATATATGTGTGGGCATAAACACAGGGATGGCAGTTCCGTTACTTATAACTAAAGATAGAACAAACCCTTTCCACCTTTTCAAGTAACTAAATAAGTAGAATACATGGATTATGTAAATGTCGGGAATTTCATTTCATTTCGCTTAACCTAGTTTATGTTCTATTGTGTCTCACGTGCGGTACGGCTAGTGACTCGAGGAAGGAAGTGCAATGTAAGTTATGCTTGATAGGGCCCGATTACATGGAAAATTGGACCTATATAAGCTTTTAATAAGTACAGATTCTTATTAGTGTAGGCTTACCCAAAAACTTTCGCACGCTTTACAATTTCACAGTTTAGATTCCGGAAAAACACAAAATCAGCGCGAAACTATGTTCGTCTAGTATATAAAAAAAGTATGCAATTAATGGGCGCAATAGCATGGTATAGTGCACAGGTTTTCTTCAAATCCCCCTCACCAACCCCTCGACGGCATCGGGGCTGCCGGGTTACTGCCCCCCCCTCGTCGGGGAGTTCCCCCCCCCTGGTCTGTCAAATCCTGGCGCCACCCATGCAGATACCTATTTCGTACTCTCTCTTTCGGAATTTTGCGGGAGTCTGAGAGAAAGCATTTTGCACGCAGGGGGTGTTACCTATAACACAGTTGCACTTATGAAAGTTTTACTTATCGATGATTTTCTTGTATGGAACACTAAGAAATAACGTTATCCTAGTTTACGATTTTGGTGTAAGGCACGATACCGAAGACTACTTTACCGATCGATTCTCGAGGGGTACCCCTGCTGTAACGGAGGTTTTCGTGCATCGTAGGCCTATTAACTGTGATCGAAGGCGTTGCCACTCTTGTGAATCTCCTGCATTTGACCACGACCAAAACGTCTTTTTTATGCATCATTTATAATACAGCAACATCAAGAGTCAGATCGTCCAGGAACTGGTACAGGCACGGATCGGGGGGGGGGGCTTCCTAGGCGCTGACTCCCTCCTTTTTGGTACCACTTCCTCTTCTTGCGACGTTCGAAATCTGCTGTACAACATGCATGCTTGCATTAGGGAGACCTTTTCCACTGCTGTGTCTGTGCCTTTCTGTTTGACAGTTTGTAATACATTAAACCAAACATGTAAAATAAACTTTCAAAACGATTAGACTACAAAGTATACTCATTGGCAATGCCCCCTTGCAGTGCCAGTGTCAGTATTCCTGGCAATATAAGGCAGGAGATAAAAAATAAAGAAGCAGTTCTTTCACCTGATCAGTCAGCATTCAAAATATACACTCAGATATAGGAAATGAAAACTTTAAATGTACAAAGTACAGGTAACAAATTATTTCTCAAACTTTATTTTTTATCCTAGCTGATAATTTTCCACTGAAATCAAGTAAAGAACAGATGCACCACTTTTTAGACATGTCTCAATTCCGTCAGCAGCAGGTTAATAATGCAACAAATTTTGGAGGGGTGCATCACAGTCAAGTTCAAAACATCAATTGAAACTTGAAATCTCAGTTGGAAAGCATATTTGAATATTCAGATCAAAAACCAGTAGAAACGTTCCAAATTACACATTGAAACTACCTGAAACACAGGGCCGCAGTTTACCTTCACTTATGCGTATTTAACATGCAGTCTTTTTGCTCCTTCTACTGCACCACTTTACAGCTCATCTTCTCTCTTGTGATTTTAGTGGTTATAAATGACATCTGCAACTGTCCAGTGTTCAGTTTTAAAATAATCAGTGGGCATCTTTTATCACCCTATCCTAATAGATTTTGAGTAAAGTTGGCACATTATTATAGTGAATTCAGTTGTGCAACCTACACTTTCCATAGTAACATTTAGATAAGTGTTTCATACTTTGATTGCTCCATCTTACCCTCACTGTCCGTCATTCCAATAACTCTGATGTACTCAGTATAACACTAACGTTAATTGGGATAAACATCGGTTAAGCTATCTATATCCCACTAACTTGATAGTGTGTTGTAGTAGCCGGCACTCTTCAAATATGTCCTTGTTCCCAACTGTAAAGAACAGAGTTTTATATTTCTGCTTCCTTTAAACAATCCAGCTATTCTATCCAGACAAAATGGAGACACTTCTAAATCGTGCAAATACGACACAAATTTACAGTTACACAAGACAGGTTTGGTTGCAAGTCGAATGCAGATGAATTACTGGCATAAATTTCTTCCATTCAAGTTGTTCCCTGTCAGATACTGAACGTCACAACGTTAACAGTCAATTTTGGGTGAAGTTGTAACAAAAAGTTCTTGGCTTCCTTCTCTCCTGAAAGAAAGACAAAAAGATACATAACAAAACAGATGCAAAGCACTTTAATGAAATTGTAGCACATTTAATGTTTTCTCTCTCAATAAAATCAAATGAGTACTCCATTCTTTTGTCCATTTAATACATTGCTCTTTCCTCCCTGACCATAAATTGTCAATTATATTATAATTTTTCAAAATCTCCAGAAATGTGTAATAGCTGATAGCAATATATCAAGTGATATTGATTGAAGTGATACAACTTTTTTCAATTGTGTGTTTATGCGTACTGCCAAAAAGCACAAATCCATCATCTTGCCAAATCACCCCTAGCCCTCTTCATTTTCTTAAATTTCCCTGAATAACCAGTGTTTTAAAGGGGATATGGCATTCCCCAAAGCCATTGAGTTGCTAGCAACTCCCAGCCTAAACATATTTAGAAATAGTCCTATAGTTTTAAATACAGTTGATGACTGCACTTTGATTGACATTCATGCAATCAATATAGCTCCACTCTGGTTGGCGCAGTTGCGGTTCTCCCAATTGCTCCTTGACAGTTGTATCATTAATATGGCCTCAAGCAATTGAAACTGAGTGCAGGCTACTGTAGCCCTGTCTAGGAGGTGTACTAAGACAGGTGTTCTAAGACAGGTGTTCTCTGTTTAAATTGGAGTAGGGTACCACAAGTAAAACTTAGTAGGGAGAATTCTCTGTCTGGCATGAGATTCGAGAGCCTTTAAATATGACAGTCACTTACTATCATTGGTTCAAATAGGTACTGCACTGCCACTGCTGCAGTGATGTTTTTCATCCCTGACTTCAGTGTATGTTTTAACTCCCTGTCACAGCGGCAGTACATACATACATACATCCCAAATGTACAGCAGTGCAGAGGTACTGTATTGTGAGAAAGCTTTGGAGCAGTAATTTCACCCATATTTCATGAAGACGTGATTAGTTATCCAGCTTTTTCATCAATAAGAATACGTAGATCCCAAAAACTAACATTTTGAAAACATACTGTACAGTACTGTACGATTTTACTCAATTTGCACTACCTGTACGTAACTTAGATACTTTACTGAGCACATCTTGAATGTTTGACAGTGGCTGGCACTTTTTTTACAACCTTTGTCTTTTAACCACTTTCAATTTGCTTTACCAGCTGGGTTGGACACTCCCATGTGCCAAAAAATCGTAATTCTTCCTGCTGTAATAATATCTTTTTTCTATTTCAAGGGTACCAAAATTGGTTGGCGGTTGACCAGTGCTGCACATACAACACTGGCCGCTTCCATCAGATCTATCATTGACAACGGCAATGGCCCACTCATCAATCTAAATTCTTTCAGCCTCCCCACAGCCCAATGGCCCTCTCCACATGTATGCGGGCATTTGCTACATTTTTTTTTAATGTTATATTCATCAGTAAACTGTTTTGTACCTGGCATATCCCTTTGAAAGGGGAAATTTCCAGTCTTACTCCCTTGCTTAGTAGAAGTTCTTGAATACTGAAACCACGATCAGCCATGCAAATGTCACCTTCACTAAAAAGTTCAATAATGTTTGTCATTTTCACTATTTGCTTATCTGATGCACTTCCACCAACTGGTTTGGAAACAAATGAAATGGCTCCACTTGTTGCAATACCTATCAGGACTTATAAAGTTGGATTGGATTTGTACTGGTTGTACACAGCTGAATTTGATTCTGCTAGACTTGGTCTTTGAATGTGAACCTCTGTACAGTCAATGATACTGCGGACAACTCCACTTATATTTTCTGAAGCACTGAGGGTAGTATTTTAGCACAGCATCTCTTGTTGGCCAGTGTATAAAACTTGCTAGCTCCTAGAGAGAAATGGTATTAAAGTTGACAGTACCTTCGACACTGTGCTTGTGGAAACACCAAATCTAACGCTAAGTCTCCCTCTGGAAAATTAAGTCACAACTTCATTAAAACCATTAAAAATTCATCTTGTACTGGTTGGGACCTTTTAATTCCTGTTTTTTTTACTGTTTTTGACTTGCAACAGCCTGTCCTTATGGGAGCTACTACCCTTATAGTAATGGAGATTTTGCATCCGGGTTTCCAATTCACATAGCAACCATTGAAGTACAGCATATGATGGCAGGCCTGTATACAGCTTTATTAAAGTGTCTGAGTGAGTGATGTCTGCCAAAGTCATTTTTGGTTTGGACTTAACTTACTGACCCTTTTCCTTTAGGTGATCTTTTAGTTGACTGGAGACTTGCTCCAGTTTCCCTCGTAGTTGTTCAATGGTTTCCTCCAAATGACAAACATAGTCACTGCTAAATGTGATGGTTGGTGGAGTGAAAGTATAAACATGGCCATGGAACACACTACCATTGAAGTCTTCTTGCACAGCTTGTACTCCAACTGAACGATGAGTTGGTTCCTTCACTCTTCTCTTTTTTTTGGGAACTGGTGCATCAAAATTACGAGGAGATGGAGGGGGACGTTTTGGAGTGTCTGAAATGTTGTAGCCCTTAAGGTAGAGTGATGGATGGGGTTCACAAGGGAAAGGCTGAACATGTTCGAAGTGATTGCTGCAAACTTTAGTTGCTCTTGTCACTTTAAAGTTTTTTTTTCTGTTGATTCGCTTTGTCCACACTTTAAAATATTTAGGGTTGCAGGAATGAAACGTTTGGAATGTGACATGGCTTTTCACCAGATATCTGTAAAAGAAAGAAGTGTACATGTAACTTGAATGCAATTAATCAGGCAATGCAAAACCTTTGCCTCATTAAAAGAATGTTTTTGTATAGTTTCTGGTAGCACTATATTTGAAAAGATACCAAATTTGATCGTGAAGTTGTAATTTCTCAGCCAAAGGCTTTTCCCACATTTGTGGTCCCTTAGTGTCTTAAAACAACTGCCCTTCAAGGCCCATTATATTAAATTATTAGTCCACATGTACAGGATAGCACAAAAAGGCACATAGCCTTGTAGGCTAAGTATAGTCCTTATATAATATAGGATCTAGGCAGTGGGCTACCACCTGTGTAAACTATAATGGGGTGACCGTTGACTGCGCCGGCCCGTCGAGTTCGCATCTGCATAAACATTACATGTAACAATTTTGGAATGACAGAGCTCTTAGCTGCGTATTGGACGGTACACTGGGTATACAATTTCAAGCGTACTGTACGTAGTGTTAATGTGTTAATTCAATTCCCTGCACAATCAGCTGGTGCGAAGCCACTTCTGTGTAGTATTATCACTGCCGTGCCAAGTCTCCTGCATTGGGCAGGTGTCTGCGTCCCCCCCCCCCTATTTGCCGCTCACCTGCTTACATCCAAATCTCCCACATCTCTAAAAATCTGCATTGTACACAAGTCTAGGCTATTGGTCTGGTTGTCTCTGAGAAAACATGGATTCTTGCTTTTTAGCATAAAATTCATTTCACTGAAGTGTCATTTCCAGGGTTCTGAGGGTACAGTTTGTCAAAAATTTCTCTTAGTGGTACGCTCCACCCCACTTATGGTGGCGCTACGCTTAGCTACAGTAGGAAATAGGCTGCTTCAAAAATTTTAGTCTTGGCCTAAAAATCATCCGACCGTGGCATCTCTGGTATTATAATTATGTGTATAGTACACATACGCTATATAGGCCTTGGCCTAGCGTTGGTTCCATAACGTTACCGTCAACTTACTAAACTTTGGTAGTATTATTAGTGGTTACTCTCGTTCAATATCACCGCACCAGGTACTGGGACTGAGACTCGGTGACCATATAAGTCAATGACCGTAAATATTGCGCACCCCTAGGAATGGTAGCCTATACAAATTACGCTAGGCCTATATCACAATTGCAATACAAAAGCCCAGCCATTTCACTGTTGAGGATTAACTGCGAGACATTTTTTATCAAAATTAATTCATTTAGGGTTCAATTTCCCTTTAACATCGTTCAGGATATTGAAATTACCTCAAGTTCTACTAGCCAACGATATTTTTTTGAAAAGCTGCAGGAGTAGTGGCACAAATCCATCATTTTCTTAGTCACACGATGTCACCACGACTCAAAACTTTGACGGTCTGTTTATTAACATGTTGTGCATGTTTACATGTATCAGTTTTGCGAAGCTGAGTGATATTATTGTCATTTTTTAGCTACGAGGGCAAGAGGTCAAAAACTGTTGTCTTAAATGTGAGGTAGCGTATGCTTGTGTTGCAGGGTGCAATTGACGTGCTGTATATCCCAATCGTTTTTCCCATCGTTAATAGGACCTCTTGATGTTGATAAACTATTCCTTGGGCATAAATGATGCTTAAAACTCTTTTCACTTTTAGTCAGTGCTATTTGGGGGGGGGGGGGTTAAATCAGGGCAAATGTCACCAGGCCTGTAATGAAAAACGATCATCAATCTTGTCAACAAAAAGGCTGGTTTTCGTCATTTTTAACCTTGGCCCATTAAAAGACTTGGGAATTCCCAAACCACCATTTTTGGCAATGTCTTACAAATGTAGTCTCCGATTTTACATTTAAAATGTATGCCATCACTGAAATTTATGATGCGCAAAGCTTAGGGAATAAAACAGCATGAAATCTTTACAATGGAGCCTAACTTCAATTGATTATTAGCCCTACACTAAAGCGTGTTCCATTTCACAATAAAGCGGAAAAAATATAGATTTTCCTGGTTATAACTGTTTTGATTAAAAGGGTGAGTTGTTGATGATATTTACAAAAAAGTGCTGGAATGCTCGAAACTTCTCTTTAGGCCTGTAACCATGCTAGCCTACTGAGCCTTAGGCTATATTAGCTAGGCTACGGCGTTAAAATAACATTATGATTCAGGTTTAACAAAGTGTAGCGTTAAATTGGGTTAGGAAGCTCACCTCTCTGGATATTTTGAATTGTTTGTACTGCCAAATACCGCATAACAGCTGGGCATATTGGGGAAAAAAACTGTAATGAAATAGGCCTAGGTCTAGGCCTACTTTCGTTTCATGCAGGACACCGTACCAGTACTTGACTGAGCCTGTGCCAGCTAGTGCTGCGCTTCAGATGAGCACGGCGCTTCGTAACAACCAAAGTTCCTTTCCATCATTCTTTGCGTGAGCTATTTGGAAAATGGCTAATGTAAGAAGGAACGAAGGAGCTAATTAGTGTGGTCTAACAGACCACACTCTTGAATCCGTCTGGATCAGTACAGAACAATCACGTCATTCAGCTATTGCAATATCTTGCAGTATATAGGATTCGTTGTCCGTGTTGGAAAAGACGCCTCTGTACGCATTGTGCCGAATTTTTTGATGACTGTGAGCACAATGCACCTACGCGGTAAACAAAGTAAACCCCGTGTGTTTTTTTCTTTATGGTCCTATTTAGTTCATTTTCCCATGTCCTATTCCATTGCAGGGTTAAAATAGACGCCATTCAACAAAATCTTTCAATGCAAAATCTTAGAATGAAAATATTTTCCATCATACTTTTATTTACGTGAGTTGCAAAGGACCTTCCTTTTCTATTATTCCGCAATGTAGCTATAGCTGCGTCATATCAGTTCCATACTACCTGTAGGCTGTAGTACTACTAGTTTTGCATAGTTTAAACTGTGAGTGCT
>WURT03485596.1:0-21951 GCA_009936505.3 Holothuria glaberrima | reverse complement strand
GACGAATCATAGTCAGATAGTGGGAAATGCAGAACTACAGGGCAAAATTTTCGCGGGAATCCCTCACAGTTTTCATTTCGATTTAGTAATTTTATATAAGCTATTAAGGATCAGTGGCGTAGCTAGGATTTGGGGGGGGGGTTGGTAGCTTTAAGGGCTGACGAATTTTAGGGCGAGCTCCCGTCTACTATCTAAGCGGAGCGCCACTTTAGGTTGGCGCAGGGCGTACCAAGATAATTTGAGATTTTAATACATCCCAGGTCGCCGGAAATGGTACTTGCAGGCTTAAACTGCAGCCATCAAGATGTGTAGTTTTGGTGAAAGAAATGTAAAGTTTGATTTTATTTTATTCTCACTCGGTAGTGCCGGGTAGGTTCCAGCGCATACTGACACCGTAACTCGCTGTCAGTGACAATGGCCACGCACCTAGGCCTAGCCTATGCTGGCTACTTTAATAAGCTATATTAATACCCATTGCCCATTCCGTGTAAATTGTGAAGTTCACTTACCACTGGTCTCTTTATAATTCACAGCAGGGGTGGCGCTAGGATTTGCCCGACACGGTGCCTGCGACCCAAAGCGACGACAGCCCCGATGCTGTGGAGGGGTTGTTGATGGCTGGATTTGAAGAAAACCCGTGAACTTTACCATGCCATATTGGGGCAAATATTGCACAAAATTTGTATAATTATAATAGAGAAACATAGTTAGGCGCTGATTTAATGCTTTTACGGAATATAACCTGTGAAATTACAAAAATCGGGGATTTTTGGGGGGTAAACCTACACTTAAAGAAAAACTTCACTTATTTAAAGCTGATATAGGTCAATGGTCCAGGCAGTTGGCCTTTTCTTGTATATCATTTATTGTATTTCCCTCCTCGAATCACTAGCGGTACCGCACGACAGTCACAAGAGAACATAAACTAGGTATAGGGAAATGAGATGAAATACATAAACCCATGTGTTCTAATTACGTTTCTCTTATCATCGAAACCTAAATTACCTTAGATTACCAACACACAGATGCAATGTACGAAAATATGAACTCACCGCCCATAGCGCCCATTTCTGGTGGTAACGTAAACAAACAAAAAAAGTAACTTAAGAGTAAAATTGGAATAAATTTAGAGCAAAAGAGAACAATGAAACTTTATTCACTGTAAAATCCCTCGTTTTAGTAATGATAAGATCCTGCAGCAAACATTCTAATAGCCATTGTTAATAGAATCTTAACTACCGCTTCCACCTCCAACTTTACCCCTTATTAATTTGAGTTCTCTTTCTACAAAAGGGTACCAGAGATGCATTATTCCAAGGTAAGAGAGATATTTTTCGTAGAGAATTTTCTATATCGTTTTTCTTGTGTCTCAAAAACTCCCGCAATTCCAAAACGGGGATAGACTAGTATCATTCCTTTACCAATCCATTAAATATTATGTATACTCTCTATGTATATGGGGGGGGGGGTCTGCCTTTACAAGCTTGTAAGCTTTTTCCAGACCTCCCCCACAATATAGTGTTTATGTAAATATTGTAACATAAGTATGTATATATTATAAAGGAAGCCTTTCTCAATGCAATACAATACAATGTATATTATTTATATATTTTTATATCTCGTAAATATTTTGAAGGACAAAATTGCCAGAAATACCAACGAAAGAAACACAAACTATGCAGAGTACCTGTTCTGATGATGAAGGTAAATTATTTATGTTTGAACTGTTATTTTCTTCAAATCCTGTTTTTGCAAATAAACGAACCTTCGTTTTCCTTAACTTTTGATTACAGATCACTATTCACTTCCAACTGAGCCTGTCTTTAAATCAAGAATTTTTCCGACAGACAACATTACGTTTGTCCTTCAAGTAAGTAGGAAAGAAATTTTCGAAAGATGGATGGGTATTTTAGCGATTCCCGACGGACGCAAAGAGTGTGTTTTGGTGACATTCCCAAAAGGTAAGACCAACTTAAGTGGTGATATCATGGTTAAAAATAAATGAAATAATTTCATGTACGTGTAGTTTGTCTTTCCGATATTATTTTATTCTTTAAGAACATGCAATTCTATCGATCAAGAATTTATAACACCTCAGTGCCACTGAAATATCGGAAGATAAGTTTATATTTTTACTCTAGATGTAATTAAGAATTGTAATAAGATTATTTATTCCCTACACCTCTGGACGTAGGGTGGATTCTTACACAAATGCAACAAGATGCTAAATATTGGTGTTTACAGGGCTGTACTCTGGGTAAGATCTCTATGGGGCAGTTCATAAAACTTTCTATGCGGAGCACCAAGTTGTGTGCTTACAGAAAGTTGACACCAAGGGGCCCTTCTTCTTTCAACTGTGCATGCGTGTCATTATGGGTGAGGTCCCTAAAGGAACGAGTACATGTAAGACCTTGCATATAGGTATAAAGTCGTGCCATCGCTTACAAAGCCTTATAATATTTTTAGTAAGTGTCATCATTTAATCATAATTCGTGTAGTTTGGCTGGGCGTAATTCAAGAGCTGTTTCCCGAGAAAACGTTATAATCTTTGAAATATCTATGCTTTTCTGAGGTGGCTGGGATACAAAATGGAGCCATTTTTGTAAAAGACTTCGTAAGATTTTTCATTCTTTACATGTTAATTATGAATCTTATTTATTTGATGATTTTTTCTATTTTGTTTGGTTGTAATTGAAAGAAATTCCCCAGGGGATGGAAGACACCTCTATTATTTGAGAAATTTTTCATGTTGCAAATTTCGTAGATCCAAAATGATGTTTTCTTTGATAAAGCTTTTAATGACACATTCTAGACCCTACAATTACATGTAAACATTCTTTACCCTTAGATTTCATCTTTCAAAATAATATTCGAGAAGAAAAGTTATATTTGATTTAGAGGGAAAAATGCAGTCGCCTCAATTTGAATTAGTTTACCTGGGTATCCTATTTAATGACTGGCTTCTTTGTATCATGTTGCAATATATTTCTGATGAAAATGTTAAATTTACGCATAAGGTAACTCCCTGATTAACCTTGAATACGCAATATTTCGGTTCTAATATATTAAGAAGATACGTGAAGTGAAATAAGGGACCATGTAAGAGATTTCTTTCAAAGTAAGATTACGGTGACTACTTATACACTTTAAATTTAAAGTTTCTCCACAAGCTCATTGAAGTTAGCTTATATGATTCAAGGCCGTCATATGCTGGTAAGAAAGTATGGTACTGTTTTAAGGCTGTGTATTTTGTAAGGAAAAAATGGGTCATTCGTGAAGAAGAAGAACCCGAACAAAAAACGTTTAAGAAGGGGGTCAACAGACATCCGTGGGAAAGGTTGAGCTAAAACGACCTCTCTTTGCGGTGTTCCAGATTTTGGAGCCTCGAAATCTTAATTTAGACAGTGAAACTGTCATCATTTCATACTTTTTCTCATTAACGATTTGGAAATTTCATTGGACAGTTGTCACACAGCCCTCTCCCTGCAAGGAACAGTAATTTTGATTCAAACACTATAGTTCGTTTACCATGACAGTATATTGAATCATATACGCAATAATCGAAGTAATTCACTTCATCAAATGACACGGAACGTTTAAATTGACATCTGCATTCTTGCAAAAATTTAGTTTTAATTCTGATTTTGATATTTTTTATTCACGAAGACAACTTTGTTTTACACCATGATAACATGTATTGGGAAGATAACGTGAAAAGTTTGTTGGAACTACCTTTCCACGAAAACATTGTCAAGGTGACAGGCTTAAGCAGCAATAAATGTAAGTAAAGAGACGACACTACGGGTATGGCAAACAACTGCATTAGCAGTAGCAGTGGATTTAACTGGACTTATTTCACATTAGCTTACCTCCTTGAAAATGATGCTAAAAAGAGACCTAATGCTATCACCCACTAGTTGTTGTAATTAATCATTGGTAGTTGTTCTATAAATGTTCCTTCAGCACTAAACAACAGAAATGGTTGCTTTTCAGCATAACCGTTAATTCAAAAACTTCATTTCTTATCAGTAGGTATTGAGGTGAAATTTGATGCGTTTTATAAGATTTTTGAGGTTATCATTCTGAATGGTACTTTGGAAGGACAATGGGAATACTGCGAATATGTATGAAGTAGTATCTTGAATTTGGTAAAATTTTTAGCTGTGCTTATCAGCTGTCCTTGGTACAGTTGCAGTCTCTATCGGTACTTGAAATTTGAATTAATGCACACTAGGTTGGAATCGTTAAAGCGGTTCTGTTTTTAGTAACACAAACATAGATATAAGCAAAGTGAGCTTGTATGCATAATATTGGTAATTTACCATGACAGCTTCCTAAAGCCATGTTTGTAGACTCTACTCACATGTTTATAAAGAATTTTGCTTTATTTCAGTAGGTAACCTGCAACTTCTTCAAGAGTATATCCCAACGTGCTCTCTAAAGGACAAACTTCACAAACAACTAAATTCAATCACCTCAAGGGGCGAAGGTACTATCAGCTGCTTTTCTAATTTGGCCCAGTACATTGTACAAATACTAAGTGGAATGGAGTTTATTAAAGCTCATGGAGTAAGTTTCAACCCACTTCATAACAGTAGCTACATTTACCTTCAATAAATATGTAAGCGAAGCTATTTTAACCAAATTTTAAATGTTTCAGAAATTGAGAACACATTGAATATAGCTGTAGTTTATCACGTTATGTTCTTAGTAACCCAGCCTGTTGTTTGTGCTATAAGCTTATTTCACTCCATTTGCAATTCTTTTTAAGATACATTACAAAGAAACATGATCACTTGAAAAAGTAACCAATTTTTCAGTACCATTGTAAAAGAACATATTTCCTTACATTAAAACGCTATTTTTTCAAAGGACAAGATCCATACCGAAGCTTTCATCCACATGAATTTATCCGAAAAATGTTGCTGAAGTAACCTGTATGACTCACATTTACCTGACATAATCTTGTATTTTAATATGTGTGTGATGACTAGATAATGTTTTCTTTGGATAGTTTTCTCATCCAGGTCTCTCACTAAGGAAAGTACTCCTTTCTGAAAATGAACAATGCAAATTGTACGACTTCTGTCTTTTACAAAGCTCACCAGATAAAGTAAAGAGGATTAAACAAAAGGTAAGAAATTATGCATAAGATGATTTTTGTGACATTCATGAAACCCATGTGCACTAACCTGCTTTAACTTCTTGGAATACAACTACTGAGATAGCTCTCAGCTATAGATTTTAAGTTTTGGGGTTATTCATTGTATTGTTATGAATAGGGAGACATTTCGAGACTTGAGGATTGCAACAACTTCATCACTGAATGAGTTAGAACACCCAAACCGAAAGCAAAAAAGGCGTTTACAAGTTGGAACATTTGGAACTCGCCACTTAGCAAATTTTCTCTTCTCAAGAATTTTAATGCATCCATGTTTCAACTTGTAACACAATCTACTCCATTTCTTTAGAAGAAAAATGTTTCTTGTCACTTTAAGCTCGCTACTTGTGTTTTTCTAAAATGAAAGCTTTTATAAAACATTGTGAATAAAAATCTGCACCGATCATCGAAATCAAAAAAGAATACTCCTTCTATCAAATAGCCCTTCAATAGAAGAAGATATATTTCATTATGTTTCATGTTTCTTCCATTCTTGGTGAACAGGACGAAAAATAATTACTTCCATAACCTATCATTTGTATCAGCTGGGGGATAATTACCGACTGTAGTGCCTCCAGGGTTTGTCTATATATATTCGAGGGACCAAGATGGAAGCGGGAGGGTAGTGGTACACTTCTCAGAATGTTTAGCCAAATAAAATTCTAAGATTTCATAAATCGGCTTCTGTTACTCTGTTTAGTATTCATATATTATTTCACACAAACGAGATGAGCTGTTACGAGGCAGTGACAAGTCTTTGAAGGTAATCCGAAGTGTTTCTTCGAAAATATAACTTTTTTTAAACATTGAACTCTAGCCTGAAGCGCAAGATGTACATTTAGTTTTCCCACAAAATTTTTACATCCAAGTCCTCTTGTCAACTTGGAATCTGTCAGTCTGTCATCTTCCGAAAACGCCTATATTGGAGTCATTTAGCATCTCAGTCGCCTTTAGCCAAGCGCAAACCGACTCCAGGAACGCGAAACACAACACAGTAAACACATGTCGTGTTTTCCGACTTCCGTGTGCGTTAAACAAGCAAAAAAGGGGTTTAAAGAAATAATGATTCGCGAAACGAACATGCTTGTTTCGCCAAACAAGTGTTTTGCTACACAAGTGTTTTGTTAAACATGTGTTTCGGTCTAACGTGTGTTGCCTGTTAAGCTTTTCGCGAATTAATATCCAAGTTTACATTCGACAGGCGTATGAAGATTTGTTCACATGATAACGGCGACTTTCGTAGAACCGTCTTAGCTTCCTACAGCCGAACGTACACGGAAGACAGAAACGCGAAACACGAAACAGAAAACACGTTTTTGCGCTGACGTCGGTGTGCGTTAAACGAAAACTAAAATTAAGGTTTTGGTCCGAAACACATGTTTAGCTAAACACTTGTTTCGCGAATCAAGCAGTACTTGTTTCGCGAAAACAGGAAAGGTGGTTTCTGTCTCGTGTTTCACGTTTTCTGTCGTCCGTGTGCGTTTGGCTTCAAGGAAAAAGAAATTTTAGCTTCTACGGTATGTGGACGAATGGGCCATATATATTTGTTGCTTCTTCCCAGTATATTCGGACAAAGATGTGAAGGATAAGGCCCCCAAATTGGGAAAACTCTTCTCAAACATTTATTTTCCGCCGACTTTGCTTCTCGATTACAGACATGAAGGAACTGCCGACCACAGTATTATTCTGCGGCTAAAAATAGTGTTGAGTAGCCGACTAACTTTGGAACCCCCTCCCCCCCCGATTAGTAACCAGGAATTCTGGCATGGGCAGGGGGAAACGACAAGTATGTAGGCTTTACGGAATATTGACTACCAAGGTTTACCAACGCCCTCAGCATCAACTTTTTAAAAGCACAAGTTTCTGTGGGGAAACACCTGCCCTTCTCGTTCCGACCCCTCCTCCTAGCCAAAGAGAAAGCCGCATCGTTTGCCAGAAATTTGAGTGTAACTACTGGTCTTTCTCCCTCACCTGTTGTTATCTTTAACTGATATCTGGTGCTTACGGTTTCTCCTCCGCTCCTCATCTGAAGTAAAAAGCAGGGGCCGCCAGGATTCGGCCAACATTGGACAGGCTCATGATCTAGTGTATGTGTTGAGGGCTCGCAGCAAACCGACGAATTTGCCGGAACAATTTCAACAGAGAGTGAAGAGGGGATTGTAAAAAATAACCTTTGCACAATACCATTCCATTAAATAGGTTCTCACAGAGAAAATTCGTTTAAATTAACTAACAAATTCCTGAAAATATTCCTCCTTTTAAACACAGAATTACTGAAAGGAAAAGGGTTGAAGGGATGTAAGCCAAAGGTTAGGATTTCATTTATAAAACAGTTTTTTTCTGAGTACTGTACACACTGTGCAACATTCTGGTTAAATGAAACTAGTCTAGTACTTTTCCAGGTTTTGATACACCCTTAATTAATTGCTTCTGCAATCTTACTCGAGGAAGCTTTTAAATGAGCCAAATTCTTCAACAGTTAACTTAAGGATGGCTAGTTTTAATGAAATAGGACAGGGCACAATTCTCAACCTTTGTGTCCTGCTTGATAGACATTGAATGAGAGAGGACTCGGTAACTAAGTTTCAGACATACCTTTTTGTCAACTAGCACGATGCGTTGTCTTTTGTTTTACAGAAATGAAAACAGATGAAGAGTATATTTTAACACATAAATGTTGTCCTGCAATGTTTTTTCTGAAAAAACAAACTTCAAAATCCACTACATTAAAAATGAGCGTTATTATACTGCTCAGTTTAGAAGAAGACAATATAATACCCAGATTTTTGCACTTGTAAGGTATTCCGACAAATTTCAGCTCAATTGTTAATATCTTTCATATTCAAAATAATGTAAATGGAGCCATACCCTTACTTGCATTCGGATTGAAAGGGTCAACCCCTCAAAACATTTTAATGTATATATAAATATATTTATATACATATATATGTATTTATGTGTATTTATTAATGAAAAATTCAGTTGTTGACACTCCATTTTGCCTGAAAGGCTGACATAAATTTCTGCACATGTCATTCCTGCAAGGTTTTGTCCAATGCAAAATCTTTAGAGCTCTAACAACTTTAATACCCTTACACAATTAGCGACCAGTGCATTCGTCTTATGACTATGGTATTAAAGTAACAGGCTGCCCAGTGAAACAACATCCCTACAGTAAGTTTGGCTGTAGCCAAATGAGCCAAATTCACTACCTCCAATCTTCAACTCTGTTAATAGAGTATGGCTCTTGTAATGATGAGAATCCGTGAACATGCGGCAATGCTTCCTGCTTCAGTGATGTAGTCTTTGGTTATTTCAACTGCGGTATGTGGGAGGGAGTAAGAATCATATCAAAAACTACATGAATGTCTCAAATGAATTTCAATTTTTACATTTCTACATCTGTAATGAAATTAAGTAGTGAAACATTAGTATATGCAAGATTCAAGCCGTTGGGATGGAGGTAAATCTGATGCAGTAAGTACAGTACTGTTCTTATTTTAGGCCTTGCCTCATTGTAGAATAATTCGGAAATTATAAAAACTCTCTTCAAATCTAAAAGAGAGGAATAAGAGACGGATCTAAAATTAAAACTGACTATTGGCTGTAAAAAGGTACGAATGACTCTTTTTGGATTGACGTCTTTCAATCCAAATTTAGATTGGTCTTTACTCTAACTCTTAAAAGTGAATTATCACTCTAAAGGTTTAAGAGAGTATATTCACAGTATATTTCGTGTGGAAAATGACCCCAAAATGACTGAATTTGACACCTTCAATTCCATTGTGTAACTTTAAAGGGCACCTGAAATCAGCATATTCAAAAATACATATTACAAACATTGGAAAGCGAATCCAAATGGTCCAAATCTCTCCTTAACAAGATTATATCTGTTATGTGATATAAAATATTAAAAGCTTTTTTGACTGATTGTAAAATGTTATATTGCACAGTAATTTGTGATGTCATTCTTGTACCACTGTTTACAAGAACCAAATTTTACATTCGAACGCCAGCAAACTATGGAATGCTTACAAATCTTTAGCATGAAATCATACAAGATATTTTCGGGGCTTTCCAAAGCAATGTGCAAGGTTCACCGAACGAATGGAACGTATATATATATATATATATATATATATAAGATAAGAGAATATTCGTACATATATATATATATATTTATATAGTAGGTCGAAATATGGTAGATTGAACTATAAATGAATAGGTGAAAAAGTGTGTTAACTGTTCGATCATGATATTGAAATCATCCCAAGTATTGGCAAGCTGTTGGACACTAAAACACTCGGCCAACCTGACACTTGTGGATGTAGACGTAGACCGAGGTACAAATACCGCCGCACTCAATTTCTTCTCCGGTTACCATGATAAATCCCCAAATGAATAGGTCGAAAGTTGTGTTCATTGTTGTATCATGAAATTGAAATAAATCCCAAGTATTGGCATAGCCTTAATAAACAAGGGAAAGAACAGAAGAAGTAAATTCAAAGAGAAAATTAAGTCACGACCAGGACTCGAACCCGGGTCTGTCGCATACAATTCGACCGCCTTAACCACTCGGCCATCGTGGTACTTGTGGATTAAGACGTAAACCGAGGTACAAACACCGTCGTACTCAATTATATATATATATATGTATATATACATTTTTATATACATATATATATCTACTGAATGCAGGGAAGATTTTGATTTTACACCTGAGTGGAACTTTTTTGCTTTCATTGCACGCACAACAAACACAGTGTCCATTTCGATTTGGTCAGTGGGGAGACCTCTCACAGGGTAAACATGATATCTCAAGACAGGAATAATGGATAATTTTATACTTGGTGTATGGTTTTATCAGTAGAAGACAGAGGTGATGTGATGTCACAAGAGGTCAAAACAAAAGAACACTTTGCATACTTAGCTGATGGTATTATCAGATTAAAAGAGAAAACCCATTCCTGGCTTTTGGTTGAACCAGAAGTCGTGTTAAGTCAACCGGTATAAAACTCCAAAACTTTGTTAACAAGTTATCTGAAAGTAACTTATCCTTATACATGGAGTGTAAATTACTCACTTTCAGAAAAATGACCCTGCAGTTCTTAGTAAGGGTCAGAGGACCTATGAGGTCAACACACTTCAGAATCTATAAACCTTGCAAACTTTTTGGTAAAGTTAGGATCATTGATACTTTCCATACCAGGCATATGGACGTGTTATATTGAAAAAAATGTCGATTTTGGAAGCGGTTGAGATTGCATAATACTGTTTAGGTCTATTTTTAAAAGTAATTGTAATGTTTGGAAACAAACTAACTGAACTCTGCAGGCAGAACTTGAAGGTATTAAGAAATGACGGTTGGGTTAGGATGGGGCGATGGTTTTATTTTAATAAAAGAATAAAGTTTAGTTGGGTGCTATTCATCATGTAATTTGCATCGCAGTGACAATCATTCCAATTGATTGGCGTAGTGTTATGAAGCCAACATTAACATATAGTAACTTTTTAAACAGTTCTTTGTAATAGATTTTTTCTTTGTTTAAACACTGTATTTTGGCCGCTGGTTACAAAGGAAGTGATTGTTATAACTCGCAAAACCTTAGGAAAATACAAAATATGAAGTTCGTGACTTATTTCTTGTATTATACTTCGAAAATGTTTGCAAATTTGGATTCGGAAAAGAATAAATAAGTGAGGATTAGGTTTGGGAAGGGAGCTGCTTCTACTTCATTTTACTTTTGAAAATTAAAAGCATGGAAATGGGTTTAAAATTCATTCAGTTTAATGTAAGTTACAAGTAGCAGTAGAGCGCAGGCTCGGGTCCAGGATTTTGAGAAGGGGGGCGCACACACAGGGGTGACGCCAGGATTTGCCCAACAGGGGGGCTAGGCCGGCTGATCCAGGATTTTCCGGGACCTTTTTTTTTTTGCTTTTTGCACTTCAGTTCTTGCATACTTGCACTATCCGAATTTTCGAGGACTTTTATTTTATTTTTTTTTCCTTTTTTTGCAAAATCGTTGGTAAAAAATCGTTGGTCATCGAAGAAAGGGGGCGTTCGCCGGGTGCGCCCCTGGATCCGCGTCTGGAGCGTTAACCGTGTTTAAAAGTGCCTGTAGCCTCTTTCCGTCTTTCATCCTGCTTACGATGGGGTATTTGAGGGGTTTAAAGCAGTCCTTTGCAATAGTGGACTAACGTTGATTCTGCAAGCCGTATGTTCATATTATTGTATTGATAAATGTTTGTCCTTTTGTTTAACAACCTGTACAACACCAAAATAGGATTTGTTGAGCCTACTCTAAAAGAATGAACTCTTTTCACATAATGTCATACTTCATACATACTTTTGAAAAATTTAACATCCAACTAACAGGGTCTTTATGAAAACGTCTGTAATGACTATACCTACTCCGATATGACGCATGTAGTGAAATAATGAGGCAAAAAAATTCCATATTGTGAGTATGCTGTATGACGGTAATATTGAAAACATGGGTATTTTCATTTTTAACTCCTTTTCTGATAACAAGTAGCAAGGCTTTTCTTAGTCAGTTCACTAGGAAAAAATGTTACAACCCAGATAAGCTTTTTCATATCAAAATTACGGGATAATTTGCTTACTATTCCACATGCCAATTCCAATGGCGAATAGGTACGATCGGATTGACTCTTTTTGGGCACACTGGTCGGACTCAAAAAATCTAAAGGTGTATTACAGTGGCATTTCACATGTATTTTTTGAGAAAATAAAAACTAAACAAATTCAGTACTTGTTTTCAAAAGAACTGTAGCAACGTTTTTTTAGTAACTTAAGGTTTCTCATTATTAAACAAGTTTATCGTGGGCAATGTTGCGCACAACTTCTATTGGATGAATGTAAATTATCAATTAACTCTTGATCAAACCTGCATGTAGGTACGAAGTATTTATACCTTCTTTCACAAGGTATGAAATATGGAGATATTGTTACGTTTCTTTGCTTGATTTTAGGATTACACATGGGTATTTTTGGCAATAATTCGTCATCAATCAATGGCAATATTGGCTCAACCTTTGACTGTTAAATATTCATCACACCTAAATGAAATATGTTTATTTCACTTTGTCAGTTTCTAGAAATACAGCAGGGTTTCTAACTGGTGTTACCCCCTTTTCGCTTCTCCCTTTTCCTTATTTTTTCAGCATTTCCCTTATCTTCCCTCCTCCTGATTTTCTCCATAATTCTTACATCCTCTAGCTATGCCACGGATGTCGCCCCTATCCCACATCTTTTGTGCATTTCGCAAAAAATAAGCCTTAGATTTCCTGTTTTTACTCCTGAGATAACTCACGTAATCTCAGAGCTTTCCTAAAACAATAGTTTTCTCTAATTCTATAAATAAAACAAACTCATCCGCCAAATTTAAAAAATATCTATCGTTTGTATGTTTTAGTAGGGTTCCTCTGGTGACCTCAGATTATTTTCGTCCTCCACCAAAAAGTATAGGCGCCTTTTACTGACCATTACGTTTCTACATACTAAGTATGAAGTGTATCCGCGCTCCCTACTTTTAGATATATAGTTTAAAATGTTCAAGGGTTTGACTTCTGGTTACCTCCGATAGCCTCTAACATCGACCGCAAACAAAAGAAGGAAGGAGTTCTTTCTCTTAATAAGATAATTCGATATCCTCAGTATGAAAAGTACGTAGCATTGCTATTTTGAGATATCGTGTTATTCAGCCAAGCGTCACAAGCAAACATGCATACATACATGCATACTTAAACACGCCGGAATGGTGATTGCATACATTCCTTTCATTTTAAAGCCAGAAACATTAAAATAACTTTGAAAGACTCGCTCTTTATGGCTCACATGGTCACTTCCCTCACACAAATTTATCCTGCGGTACTTTTGACTTCGTCTATGGGTGACTCGTTTTTCTTCATACTGTTCAGATTTACATGCTTTTGGCATGTAAATCCTTGCACACCTCTGAAAGCCCTAACCAAAATTCAAGGCGGTACACAGAGGAGGGGATGGGGCAATTGCCCCCCCCCCCGAATTGTAAAAGTCTACCCTTTCCAACTTCCAAAACATACAGGGTAAACACTGTAAAATAGAAGAAAAAATGTTTTAATCGTAATAATTGAAAACAATCTCGAATAGGCTACATCAAGGTCCTTGAAACTTCCCCTGTCAGACCTCTTAAAAGCCTTAATTACCAGAATACTACCATTTTCGTTTGGCGTCACTCCTGTTCACCAAATGTGTTCTTTGTGAAGGGTACTAGCTGACCAAACAATGAAATTGATCAAAATGTTTGGTTTTTAAAAGGCGTGTAAAAATCTAAATGAGCTTTAACTCTATCAATATCTTCTGATAGCAACTCTCGGAGAAGCACAGTAACAAAAGTTGGAAAGCTGTTTTCAAATTACAAGGTAAAAGACTAGGTTTTGAGTTGGATGTAGGTTTGTTGGGCAATTAAATGTGTCTCGGTTTTGTCTTGGAAATCTTATTTATTGAAAAATTTCGGCCCTTTGAGCGCATTCGTCACGGTTTGCGCTCTATCTCATCCCGATTGTTAAGGTAATTATAAAAGGAACTATGGTGATCAGAACACTCCCCGAAAAACAGACATACATTACGAAAAGTCTGTAGGGGCCCCGAAACAATATGGGATCTTTTAATCTAATTGGTAGCATGAACGGGAAGGTTGAAAGTACGTTTTTGCCGTTTTATATTTGTCAATTTTTTTTACGAAGGGCTTCGCGCGCAGCCATTATCGGTATAGATGGCGATTGTTAATACACTTAGGACGAAAAGGAATTTTGAAATGCTCTTGTTAGTCCTTCACCTGTTTTAATATATTTAATATCACCTTCATGCAACAATACCCCCCTTCCGCCCGTTCCCCCTTGATGGAAGCTGTTTGTCTGGATTTTCGTTCAAAATTAGTAAAAATACGATAGATGTTAAGGGCTTGGCCACATACAGTATATTATAATTTGATGTCAGGTAAGTTTGTTATATCACTGTCCCATTTCATATAATTGATCCAGAGCTTCCAGGAGGCCATTAACAGGTATCTGCCCGCCTGAGATGGACTTTTATACTGCACAATGAAGGAAAGGAAATTTTCGTAATAGTCCAAGAAAATTCTTGTTGACTCCATGCACGTGTTTTTGCAACAAGACAAGAAGACAGTTAAGAAGCCAAAGGTGATTTTCAGGAGATTTGGAACGTATATCTCTCTCACACAACTAACTCTTCTTTCACTGAAACAAAAAATTAGAACTCACAAAATTATGCACATTTTACGGCCATACATGACCAGGTTCAAAAATGTCTCACCATTTTGCATCTATGCAACCTTAAATTAATAAAACTTTCTTAAAGGGATAGGTGTTCCCCTCCTCCTTCATCCCTCTCCAAGGGGCACATTTACGTAGTGACAAAGGAAGGACCTCCACGTCTAGCTTTTTAAAGGCACAGGGCAATAAAAGGGTCATTTTGGGCGCTGCCGCTCAGTTGAAAAAACATTCAGCCAGTCGGAATTTGGGGCCTTCACTCCCCCAAAACATATAGCCCTAGCTAGTCCACCTGCAAGTCTCCTTTTCGTGACAAAACGATCCTCAGTAATGTAGAGGCTCATATGACTGTATGAGGCAAAGTTATTAAGTGGTACAATCGCAACTATAAAATGAAACGATAACTTAGATTTTCTAAAAATTATTTTTGTGTAGTAAAACATTCGTCACCACTACTTTTCGTCTTCACTTTCAAGCTGAAATCCACTCAACTATTGGACAATTTGGGATCTACGCGCCTCTGGAATTACAAATCTCTCGCCAAAGGGGGAATATCTCTCCTCTTAGACCACCATGCCACAGATCAGTAATCTCCCAGGTTTTGCCCCAGCCAAAAAAGCCTGTGTACTGCCTTGTCCAAAATGGAGTCTGTTGGCGCCGTGTCAAGCTTTAGCAATAAGGGTTTTGTTTGCTATTTTAAGCAACTTAATTTGCTTGATCGTATGTAGTTAAAAGAGGGTCAAATGGTCTTAAATCTTTAGAACTTTATGTTTGTTGCAGGTATTTTTTCGCGTAGTGGGAGTAGCTTTAGTCATATTTTGTACTCTAAGTCGCGATTTATAGTGTTGCTTATTGTAGACCAACGATTCTCAATTGAAAAGTAGAAGGGAGAATTAAGAATTCTGCGTGTAATAGAGGAAGGACAACGTAATTGAGAAAGTTTACTTTAAATACAAACTATCCGCCCTTTCCCTCCTTTGTTATTTCTTCTACTACAGAAAAAAATTACTGCCCTGCAAGGCTATCATCTGACAATCAGTTAAAATGCGGTTATAAAATGCCCTTTTGATAACTAAACATAATTTTAATAAATAGGTTAGGATTATGTATCAAGCAGTTCTAAATGTCAGAACACCCATAGGAAGGATCTGCGCTCCCCCACCCTGACCTTAGTCAGTGAAAAGTTTTTTGAGTTAAGCTACTGGAATATATATTTCAAAATGGGGGATGTGTACACATCATTAAAATGTAAGGCATCATAAAATAATTGCGTTTTTGTCTAATTGTGCATTTATTTGGCTTTTCATATGCCTAGCAGTGTTTTGCTTCAAATTCAAATTATGTTCGTGGGAACGGATCATCTAGCACATCGTACCCTTGGCTCTTGCAAATTTAGTCTTCAAGTTCACATTTACAAAATGGGATCCCGTTGAATGTACTATGGTGTTTCTTCTTCTGCAGTCGAATGTGTTCATCAGTATCAGTATCTTGGTGTTGTATTGGACGTCAAGTTGGAGTGGGGAGATTGTGTTGGTAATTTGGGTAAAAAGTTAACCTTAAGATTGTATTGTGTCCGTAAATTGTCAAAGTTAAATGACAGTTCTCAAAGTTATGGCATTTTCTATAATGGTTAGATGGTAATATTTGATCTTGGTAATTTCAGAAGCAAAGAATTAAACCGCAATAATGGTATAAACAAGAAAGCGGAATCAGTCATTGGGGAGTCTCAGACATCTGTCGGAATAATCAACCGGCGCTTCCTAAAATACAAACAAGCTTCAAATGGGAGGATTGCAACCACTCTCGTCATGGCATGTATCATGAAAATAAAAAAGAATAAGTACACCCGTGCTGCAGAACTCACAGACAACGCAATTTTACGTGCAGGATACTGTTAATGATACCTTACTGTGTTCATTTAAAAATATTCTTCATTTCAATGTCTTATTCGTTCATAAAACAGTTTCAGCGCTTTTATTCCTTCTATTAGGAGTTGTGAGTTGTGAGAGTACATGCACTTCCTTTCTATGTAAAAATGAATTTCCACTTAATCCCTCACTTACAAGGGCACTCAGTCCCTATATCCTTCCATCCGTCCATTCCTCTTCCAACCTCCGCCCCCCCTCTTCGCTCAGGCGTGCATGAAGTCTATCATTCTTTACTCTTCAGAAGAATTTAGTGTCTAACTATTAAAACCCAGTCCCAAATATCACCTGCTCGGAAGAGACACTCTCGCCCCGCCATTAAATCCGATGTGTTAAACAATTAGCCGACACATGCGGAAAACAGTCTATTAGTGTTTTCAAGAAAAAACCTTAAATTTATTTTCATCAAGATTTTTAAAGAACTGCATGATACAATCGTTGACGGGATACCATGTTATGATTTTTATCTCACCTACAGACTGTGTCGGCAATAGTTCATCTACCACCAGAATCAATCTCCAGAAACGAGTATGCACCTGAAAGCGATGTTTGGTCAATTGCTTTTCTTGTATGGGAACTACTTTGCTCTGGTAATGGTACTTATGTATAAATAAATGAGAAAGTATTTTCTGGATTTTGTTCACTTTCGTTCACTGGAAACAGGAAATTTTAACAAGAAAATCTGTTAAATATTTTGTCTGTCCCCGTATTAGCTATCCATGAGATTCTCCCGTTTGGAAGAAAACCAAAATTACTTATGCAACACATTGTATACGCTTGCTAGCCTCACGAACACAAGGTTTAGCAAAAAACAAAAATTACTTTAAACCTTTTTTTTTCATTAACAGCTATGTGAACCACCAATATAACCACCAAATATACACTTAATGTCATTGCATTAGATACACAAATCTTGCAACGGGCTCCAAGACCCATTCGCCATTTACGATGAACTTAAAAATACGTGGGGGAATCAAAGGATATACATGATTTCTTTCCATCTAAAAAAATATTGAAAAATATTTAAAATTGCCAAAAAATGTAATGATATTTGAATCTCCCCCCAAAAAACTACACGAAAAAGCTTCAAATGCCAAAGGAACTTTGAAAAAATCCAATTTGTATTTCAATGGTTGTAAGACAAGCATTACCACATAAATACAACTTGATGGATAACGAAGCTGCCTATGAACTCCCCTTTCATTTTTAATGAAGGGTTACTGGAAATTATCTTGGCGACATATATTCAATTTTCATGCGATTCTTGTAAAATTAGTCCCTTTTTTATTTTGGATAGGGAGTCTTTGTCAAATTTTTCCCACATTCACACGTTGTCTAGAAGTGTACCCAAGACGGATTTGGAATGGAATTCTTAAACTATGTCATTCCCTAAGTTTTGATGAAATGTGTTCCGAAGTGATTAAGCTCTCCAATTTTGTGAGACAACTTGAATACTTAGGAGTATCTGTTTATATGAAGAAAAAAACAATACATTTGGAAGTAAACAAACAGTTATGCAAACTACCTATTTTGATAGATGTTCAAACGTCAATATCAGCACAGAAGCATATCAAATAAGCCAGTTTGCCTCTACAGTAACTGTGATGGGCGGGTCTGCTGAGGGTGCAACAAATATATGATATAATGCGTTCTCGGATTTATTTTTTAAACCAATGAAAAAGCTGGACATGTTGTTATATAAAATTCTCTTATTAATTATTTAGCCAGCAGAAAATTGCTTTGAGTTTACCAAGTGCCTACTTTCTTGCTTGAAAGTCTGTTGTAATTACTTACAACGTAATGTTTTAAAAACTGACAGAGAAAAAGTTGCTTTCTAACATTTTCTAATAGTCGAAGAACACGGCAATTTATGCTACACAGTTTAAAATTCAGATATAATAGAAATCTTTAAAAAAAAACCAGTCGTTAGCGTTTATAGAAGTATCAAACAGAAAAAAAGTTGTAGGCAACTCTTAGTTTGTTAAAATAATGTCTGACAATATTCTTTCAGTTAATTCATCAGCACGTTTCGTAGAAGATCACATCCTTACTAATTCTGATGAGTACCAGTTTGTGCCATATGGACAGCCCACAAACTGCCCTGAAAATGTGTAAGTACACAGCTCTGAAAGTGGCGTTTAAATAGGTTCTTTACTGCTACTGCTAAACCTGAAAAAACATTTATAATGCTTTGCAATTGAAAGTCATGGATTAATCGATTTTAGTGCCCCAGAGTTTGATCAAATAAAAAGAGTCTGGTTCACATCGGTCCAGTCAACAACCCCTTTCTGGTCTTTAATTCCTGTGCTATCTATACAGCCGTGACTTCGGTACCTCATTGCCAAGTTCCTCGTATTCAAAGTTGTAAAACATCTCTTTTTTTCTTCCAGGATTTTTACTATGAGTACATAGCAACTGGAATTTAAATACACCTCCACTTATCACTTGTACTTTAACTTTTTAACAGCCACTAACGTCATCCAACTAAGTATGAGGGGTAACGTTGCATTCTTAAATATGTTCTTTACGATCAACAACGCTAAAGGTTTAAATGTTTCCCAAACTACAGATACAGGTGTCTACTAAATTGTTGGACGAGAGAGCTTTCATTACGTCCATCGATAAAGGAGATACAGGAAATAATAAAATCAAAAGAAATGCTTGGTGCAATGGTAAGTAGGACCGTTAAAACATATCGAACTAAGTTGCGTAGATTTATAATTAAGGTCATTAGAAGGAGACGTAAGCGGTTGCGCGTTCATTGCAATGAATCTTTGATGAATGACCATCTGGTGGCCAGGTCCATTAGCTAAGTGATCATTACCTAAATGGTTCATTTAGAGTCTTAACGAATACATGACCATAGAATAATCCTTTTGAATTATATTATTTGTCAGTCCTTTCTTATTTGATTTTTGTTTACCTGAATCCCTGCCCAGTGAAAAATGGGACGAAAAATTACTAGGTTTGCAAAATCGTCATGCCATTGTAATCGTCACGGAAAATTATAAATACATATTTCGCTTCAAGAACTATTCCATTTTATAGCAGGATCTAATTAACGAACAGGCGTAAACCTTCAAGGTTTCTTCGTGTTATTGAAGATGCAATTGAATTTGTCCTTCAGCCGAAAGTGGCAATAATTGAGATGTAAAATCCTCATTTGAAATTGGGACAGTCGGCCGATTTCGCAATAAAACATTTCATTCTTAATAACCTTAAAAAATCGTCCATAAGCAGCGTTTTTTCTTCCAAAATTGTCCAAGAGGCGAAGGGCGAAAATGGAAGACGAAAAAGCGCCGTCCAAAACCTTCCAAAATTGCCTCATTTTCACTGGGTGTTTGTTTTTCTCTTTCTGAAGATACTCACATATCATGGAAAATATTTTTTGCCTCCTTAAGCTCAATTCTTAGTTCTTTTCTCTAACCAGAGAGGAGAGAGACCAGGGAGGTTGCGACCTCAGAGAAACTGAGTAGAAAATGTAAAACAGGGCCAGCAATAAATTTTGCCTCGATTGTTACTGTTTATTGGCTTTTTAACAGCATTAAAAGAAGAGAGATAAGACTTGTATGAAACCGTGTTTTTAAATTGTTATCCAAACAGGAAGCATCTGCCTTATCAAAAACAAGTCCATCGCAACAAGATAACATCAACCCATATTTACCAATGAAAACGCTTGAGATACATTACAGCCATAAAATGCAACCAAAGGAGGAGAATTCGGAACTTAATTTACCAATCAAAACCGCCAATAAAATATGCCCCTTCTCTGAAAATATACCAAAGGAAATAAACACAGACCAGTATGTACCAATGGAAACGTTAAGCGAAGCTTGCAACTTGGCTGAATCGTTGTCAAGCAGCACATACGGATATGCAGTTGTGGAAATGGCAAAGACAGTGCATGGATCACCAGCAAATGAATCTCAGAAAGTCAGCAAAGACGAATACACACCGATGCAATTGGTAGAAACAGTGCAAAAATTACCAGCAGATGAATCTCAGGAAGTCATCACAGACGAATATGCACCGATGCAATTGGCAAAACCAGTGCAAAGATTACCGGCAAATGAATCTAAGGAAGTCAGCAAAGACGAATACACACCGATGCAAATGGTAAAAACAGTGCAAAGTTTACCGGCAAATGAATCTCAGGAAGTCAGCACAGACGAATATGCACCGATGCAAATGGCAAAAACAGTACATAGAGCACGAGCAAATGAATCTCAGAAAGTCAGCAAAGACGATTACACACCGATGCACTTGGCAAAAATAGTGCAAAGCATACCAGCAAATGAATCTCAGGAAGTCAGCAAAGACGAATATGCACAGATGCAATAGGTAAAAACAGTGCATAGACTACCAGCAAATGAGTCTCAGGAAGTCATCACAGACGAATATGCACAATGCAAATTGAAAAAACAGTGCATAGATTACCAGAAAATGAATCTTAGGAAGACAGCTCAGACGAACACGCACCGATGTAAATGGCAAAGACGTTGCATAAATCACAAAGAAATGAATCTCAGGAAGTCAACATAGACCAACACGCACCGACGGATATGACATAGACAGTGCATAGACTACCAGCAAATGAATCACAGGAAGTCAGCACAGACAAATATCCATGTGATCTGGGTGGCATTTAGCCCAACCTTATCTAAACGCTAACCCGGGCATACGGTGATATTAAGGTTACAAAATACACGACGTGACATTTGATTCACACTTGAAGTCCAAAGAAATATGTTGAGGAGAGCTTGAAAATAGTTCTGCTCACTTCTGGGATAATTTTCAACATGATCAATACAAATAGTAATGCACATCCCAACATAACTCCTAAAAAGTGTTTCTCAAAACATTTGAAAAAGAGCTTTCTGGTCAAAGTAAAAGAAGCATGTCAGTGGGAAAGGCTTAAGAGTAATGGATTCACATGTTATGGGCAACTTTTTTTGCGTGCCTTCAAGTGACCATTTTCAACGGTACATGGGCATGATTACAGAATCGCTTACTCCGTAAATGAAGAGTGGTCATCTGACACTGCATGCCTTGTCAAAGAAATGCTTTTTTCTGAAATTTCTTCATTTTCGAATGCGATCAAATCACATTTAATTAATGTACTGTCACTTTTCATGAAGAAGGTACTCGATCGAGGGACAAGTAGACCAGCACACTTTCCGTCTTGGCCATTTCCAAAAATGGACTTTATTCCTAGCTATTGCACATAATGATAAACGATTTCATGAAAATGAACAGTTCTTGGGTTCTGATCTTGATTTTTAGATGCCAGAAATGTACATCTAACAGTGATTTATTTCACAAATTTTGTTCTCCCCTTGAAGGGTTTCCTGCTTTTCACTCTAGCAGATTTAATCTTTACCATAACGAAGTGAGCCTCTTTTTAAATAAAATCTTGAATCTACATGAACATAAAGTAAACTTCAATGGTCGTGTCTAAACTAGTATATGTAAAAAGGAGGGATTTAAAATGACAATGACAATGACAATGACAACAGTTTATTTCCGGTACATACATAACAATACTTTACAACAGATTCACCAGAACAAGAA